>ASZH01045322.1:0-23246 GCA_000411075.1 Sisymbrium irio | reverse complement strand
TAATTCATTATATTTATCAGAAAAAACTCTGCAGCTTCTTCTCTTTCCTTTACCTTCACTCATTTTCATATTTTTATTTTTGTGCGGACAATATCTTTATTTTAATTCTTTATTTGTAATCGTAGTAACTCTCATCTATACATTGTTTGATAGCTATTTCGTTTTGTCCAGATGAATGTATATATATGGATGCTTACAATATTTACATTTTTATTTATAATATATTGAATATTTTGCTAGTTTTACGATTCAAATCTTTTGCTAGGTACACCGTTCAGAGGCTGACCAAGTAGAGTTTGTCCACAAAGAAACTGACCAAAAAAGTGTGGTCTATATATGACCGAGAATTTGAGAATCCGGGAATCTAGCGGTGTCTGTATTCCGTAGTCATTTTTTTGGTATTCAGAGACCAATAACTCAAAGACAAACCTCCATCGTTTTCTCCATAAACTCCTTCACAACCCTCTTTTTCAAATCCTATAACCCAATTCCTTCAGTGACCGAAATAGCTTTGGGCATATGCTGTTTATCCATTAAGAAAATCCACTCTACATCTGGTTCACAATTCCAATCTATGCAAATAATCATGGTCGGCCATGTCGGCCATTATCACATGCATTCAAATAAACCTGAAGCAAAAAAAAGTCTTTGTAAACACAATCAAGTAATCAAATCCATTTTAAAAAAATAAGCAGCTACATATTTTAAAGATTTGCCACAAACAGAGAAGCTTGTCGACGAACAAAGCTAATTTTCCTTCTTTTTCTCGAACGTAACGCCTCAATAAAGCTGTAACTTTCATATATCTATCAAAAATTATTCTAACCGTTAGATCTAGAATAATTTAATGAATAATCAACGGTTGAGATGAAGAAAGTAAACATAAAAGAAGTGAAAGAGAGCCACACGATTTTACAGTATAGACGGTTGAGATGTATAGTTGTGTAACCACATATAAAGTAATTCAATTTCTCACAAATAAGCTCAACAAAAAATAGAAGGTCAAATTGGTCTGGAAAATAGGTTAAAAGAGAGATAAAATATACTTAAAGCCTAAAGTACTTCCAGATGTAATTATTTATCAGAGAAGTATGTCTGAGACTAAATAACTCTTTAGTTAAAACTCCATAATTTCCACGAATGAAATATTATAACAAGTCAACAACAATCAACCCATATTTCGAGTGATTGAACAAACAATAATATTCTTGCATAACTCCTTTTATGACAAATGAGACAGAATGACAGATAGACTTACGAATTGAGTATTGAGAGATGTCAACGTTTGACAATTGACAGCAGCTCTGACTACACCAAACACTTCGATAATGACTACCAAACCAATACATCTAACAAAAATAAAGCTTAGAAGTCTGAACTATGAAGTAGACGCGCAGACCGTAGCAAGGAAATGGTCGATCGTGTTAACACAATTATATTCAGCAACCAGTCACACACTGCCACATTGCTAGTTGGTAAACTAAATTCAATTAAATATGGTAAATTGCTCAAAATAATACTAACATATAGATATAGGGATAATTTGTCACCGATATCAGACTTTTTTCGGGATAGAAAAAAGCAAACAACAGTTTTCATTAGCCACGAACTATAATATAAATTTCGCAGTACTTAAAGCAGAGACACTATATAAATCAAATTCATATGAAATGTAACTTAATTTAATAAAAATAATTTTTTATTTGACATATGAAAAATCAAAACTAAATTTAATTCAGAAATACCTAAACTGCAAAAAAGGGTAAACAGACTGAAAGAAAATTAAATTCTTGATTTAACAACCTTAAAAGATTTCACTAGAAGTAAAGCTATATTATTTTGCAATTTTTTTCTCTTTGTTAGAGAGAAAATAAGAAAATCATCACATTCACACACATATATATATATTTCTTTTCACAACACATGGAAATGGAATGTATCATTTAACCATATAAAAACAACAATTAGGCTGCTTTAGGTCATCTTTTTCTTTTTCTTTTTACCCGGCCATCGAATACGAATTATGGCGCAGATAAAATTCAAAGTTCAAATATAAATCAAATTTTAATTCCGCCCTCTTTTTGTGGCAAATATAATAATAATACATAAGCCATCGTTCTTGAAAAAAAAGAAGTAAAAATACTGACATAAGCCATCGTCTTCTACTATAAAGTCCATATATCAACAAGAAATCAATCTCATACCACAGTCCGCACACATGGCAAATCTCATCCTCATCATCGCCTCCCAAATCCTCCTTCTCACAGCCGTTGTCTCCGCCGGAAAAGGCAACCATTTTGCGAAAACCATTGACCGGAAACTCATCGGACTCCGTAAAGAGAAACTCACTTTTTTCCGTGTCTACTGGCATGATATTCAAAGCGGCTCAAACCCGAGCTCGGTCGTGCTCAGACCTCCTCTCTCCAACTCATCCTTCTTCGGAGCGGTCACTGCGATCGATAACCGATTAACTACGGAAGTATCGGTAAACTCGACTTTGGTAGGCCAGGCCCAAGGGATGTACGCAGGTGTAGGCCAGCACGATTCATCTGCCCTTATGGTGATGAACTTTGCGTTCAAGACAGGTAAGTATAACGGAAGTACGATCTCGATTCTTGGTCGGAACGAGGTATTGATGAAGGTTAGAGAGATGCCGGTGATTGGAGGAAGTGGACTCTTCCGGTTCGCTAGAGGTTATGTTGAGGCTAGAACTATGTGGTTGGATCTAAAGACAGGAGACGCTACTGTTGAGTACAGCTGTTACGTGTTGCATTATTGACGATACGATGATTGTATGTCTCACTCTTTTTTTTTAACGTTTATTTAAATTGCTATGTTTCTTGTATTGGTTTGAGTGATGGATGATTGTTGCGAGGGCATTTATGTCTATTTTAATCTTTTGATTCTCCACCTTTTTGTAACATAAAAACGTAACGTCATTGCATCTTTAAGTATTGACATCTCAGTGTCTCGCACTCACACTACAGGTTGGTATGATCGATCGAGCTTTATCGGCCTAGCCGGTATTCAATTGGTCCGGTTGGCTTAGAATTGCACAGGTTAACTTAAATTTGTAATTTGGTGTATATGAGTGCTCATAATGACGATGGTAAAATAGTAAACTTCTAAGTGCGTCAGAAAAAGTTCTTTGAAGTCGGGGAGAAAATATGTAGCACGTAACTTCATCATCTATGTATACAACCCTTATTAATGGGAAGGTCCGGAACTGAGAACAATAAAATAAACACAGAATTTTCCACAAAAGAAAACATAAGTTATCACAAACATGTCAAAGCTCATTCTTATCCTCCTCCTCACCACATCTGTGTCCGCCGTAGACTTCGCAAGAACAATGAACCCGAAACGCCTCCACAAGAAGGAGAAACTCACTCATCTCCGAGTCTATTGGCACGACATCCTAAGCGGTCGAAACCCTAGTTCCATCATAATCCAACCGTCGGTTTCGAACTTCTCAACCTCCTTCGGATCAATCACGATGATGGACAACGCACTAACATCTGATGTGCCGATAAACTCTACTATGGTGGGCCAAGCTCAAGGTTTCTACGCAGGAGCGGCCCAACGTGAGGTAGGTTTCTTGGTGGTGATGAATTTCGCTTTCAAGACAGGGACGTATAATGGAAGCACGATCACGATTCTTGGTCGGAACACGGTACTCTCGGAGGTTAGGGAAATGCCGGTGGTCGGAGGAAGTGGAATCTTCCGATTCGCTAGAGGTTATGTCGAGGCTAGGACTAAGTGGTTCGATCAAAAGTCAGGAGATGCCACTGTTGAGTATAACTGTTTTGTCTTGCACTACTAGTATAATTATAAGAAAGATTGTGTGTTCTTTATGTAATTTTTATTTGATTTAAAAATTATAATGAGGGTGACTTTTCATAGAGTGATTTTAATCAATAACCTAAGTTGACCACAAAATTAGAAAAATAGGATGGAGGTTAGAGAGAAATAGAGACAGGAATAATGACTTAAAAGGAAAATTAGAATTTGAAGATCATTGATTACCCTGTATTACAATTTCTCCATTTCATATTTACAAATATGTTTACTGATGTTATGGTGCTGAGAAGATCGTTCTGGCATTGATTTTGTCTTTTACTAAATGTAGTGACGTTTTTTAGTTTACATACATTGAGTAACGGTTTGGACCGAAATTTGATCTATAAGTAATATACTTATAAATGAAAATAATTATGTGTGTAACTTTAATGGATAAACATTATACAATATTCTGGGGCGTGTCAACCATAACAAATAAAATTTTTGGTCATTTTCGATATCTAAAAACAAACCTTAATTATATATTATTTTTAAAAAGGTATTTTGGATTCTATATAACTTACCAAATTTGTTGTTATTTTATTGCAGATTATGCAAAAGAGCATACATTGCACATGCATGTACACATCATATACAATCAAGTAAGCAATATAAAAGCAACTTCTCTTTAATGTATGGCTTTATCTCGTGGTCATAAAAAGGGTAAACACTGCTCAAAAGGCACCACCACCCACAACAAACACACAGATTCATCAATAGGGACATGCAACGAACAGGAAACCTGGAAACCTTAACATCATGTGTCATTATCGTTCCTACCCTCCTGGGATACTTAGAGAACAGAAAAGAAAACACTGAACCATAAAACAGCAAGACAAGTAGAACCAGCGCAGAGACTTCCACAAAGACCCACCCAAACACAGATATATATATATTATATAAACAGCCATTACCAACATCTGACAGTTTTGTTGACTTGGCAGGTGTGTCTCTCTGCTCTAACTTTTGACGCTTTGCAGATCCGAAGCTTTGATCGTTTTTGGCATCCTCCTCATCCTCATCCTCTTCTTCACCAAGCTTTACAGGAGGAGCGAGAAGCTTAGACTTTTGTTTCAAGCTGAAAGCAAGCTTACCACCTTTCTTCTGGGCATCATTGGTCTTTAACCCAATGGAACTTTTATTAACAGAGGCAGGCCTAGGATTGGAAATCCCAGTTACAATCTTCACAGGCTTAGAATCCTCAACAAGTGCAACCTTATCCTTGTCTTTATCGTTCTCCTTTTGAAGCTGTCTGAATCTTTCCATGAACGACCCATCATTCACAAAGATGCCATCCATTGCCAACGAGCCGAGTTGCAAAAGTTTATATGGAAGTCACTGCTCGACAGATAAAGCTCTCAAACGATTTAGAAAACCAATTAAAAGCTCCCTTCAAATTGCGATACAAGGAAAAGAACAGAACAAAACGTAATCTTCTGATAAGGTTCAGCTTAAAAGGCAAATTATTCGTCCTGGATTCGATCAATTTAGCAAAAGCAAAACCAAATCTATCAAACGCCTAAGATATCAAGATGAATCCAACGAGTGGTGGAAAAGCAATTTAGAATCTCAAAAATCAATACTTTGAATCAAACCAATAGAAACCCAGAATTAGTTAGGATTGAGGAGAGGAAAAATTTTCAGGGGAGCAGGGAAACCTAGGTGAACAACAATTAATCGATTCGGAATCAGATGAAGATAATACGATTAAGATCTACCGACAGTTGTTGATTCAGAGAAACAATCGAAAAGACGAAGAAACAATAGGTAGCGATCTTGTCACCTTCGCAGATTTCCGGTCAAAGGTCGTCGGAACAAGTCGTACAAAACGGAAACGGGAGGGGCAACGATCGGAGGGATTGAATGGAATCAGAAACTCTTATTTTCTCGTGCGTTTGGTTGCGTCAGAATAATAATATATATATACACGTAAGAGGCCTCTATTTGTTTGGTTTTTTTAAAGGACACCTAAGGTTTTTTATAATTATAGTAAGATCCCAAAAGTTTCAAAAGTTAGTTTTACCCCATACTGTATTTTCTTTTAAATGTATCTGATGAGAGTTTTAATAATGGGATTCCCTTTTAATAATTGATTGATACTTTCTCCACGCATTTTATTAGAGTGGATGAAAGTTACTGTGTTACTTAAACCGCTTGATATTTTTTCAAACTTTATAAGCTTTGTATGATTGGAGTACATGCGTAATATAATCTAATGTTATAGTTGAATGGATTTCAGATAGCTGCCAAGATTGGAAGTAAGTACTTGAATGTGTAGTGTTGATTATGAGACCAAGAGTTTACAGTAGTTGCCATTTTATTAGAGAGAGCAGAGAATGACTTTTACTATAGTCTTCCTATCCAAAGAAGCAAACATAAATACATACATAATCACATTTCGGATTCAAACCCGATGTTCCAAAATCCTTCAGGGGTCAGTGGAGGAGCGTATTTGTAACGATGCCTCGACACACCTTCGTGATGCTCGCATCTCAAGCTTTTACCATTTCCTTCATTCTCAGGATGAACAGCATCATAGAACTTCTTGCACTGCTTACACTCGATCCCTTTCAAATTCTCCCTCTCAGCTTTTCTCCTCACAGATTCCACATGCTTGAAACCTTTTTTACTCGTTTCTGCAATTTGAATTCGCGGTCTTGAGGGACTCGGTTTAGGATTCATGTCCTGTGTCTCCTCGTCTGAATCATCCTTCTCAGCAACATGAGGAACACGCTTTTCTTCCCCAGCGACCCTTTTGATATTCTCAATGGGAGTGTCTAGAAAATCATCATGAGGATCATGACCTCCAGGGGATTGGCGAGACCTTGTGTCTCTCCAAACGGAAGCTGGACGCTTTAATCCGCTTAGCTGTAAGGATTGTGCACCAGAAGGGTCACTTCTAACACCAGCTGACCGCGTAATGGGTGAAATGGAAGTAGTAGGTGTCTGCAACGTATTGATTATACTCTCTTTCTCACGGTTGGTAGTCGAGCCAGTACCAGTTCTCACTTTGTCTGCTCCTTCAGCAGTTTCTTGGTGTTTCTTTTCAAAAGCTGTGATAGAACGAGAAAAATAAAAACTAAGCTGGATGAGTTTACTAATCCCAACCAGAAACCTACAGCTGAAGCATATGACTGATGAAAGCAAGTAATTCAACACGAGAGTTGTAATTAAAAGTAGTGGAGCCTGAGACTGCTAATACTTACAATTTGAGATGACTGCTAATACTTACAATTTGAGATGACTGGTCTCTCATGTTGTCCCATTTGGTTACTCTCATCCTCCAGTTGGCTTTGGTAAAGATCACTATCAGTAGTAAGCCCAACCCTTTTGCGGAGATAGTTATATTGGGACTTCAGCTTCTTGTAAGAAATGACGAGTTCTTTTTTTCTCCTTATTTCCATAGCTAACTCAACTGATTTCTCCTCACTCTGACAGCGTAAAGCTTCTAACTCCGCTAAATAGCTTCCATGTTTGACCTGCATATTCACATTACCAAGTTCTTCCCCTAAGGCCTTTGCATTACCCATAGCCACTGTCTTTTCTTTCTCATGATCTGCAAGCTTTTGTTTACATTCCACAAGTTTTTTCTCGGTCAAGTTGAGTTTACGCTGCAAAACCTCAAGAGCCGTCCTTCCTTCATCAAGCTTATCATTTTTCTGCCTCAGCATCTCTTCTAGCCTATCAACATTCTCCTCAAAAACCTGCAACCTATTTGTCACCCTTTGTTTCTCTTCCTCACAGCTGCTTAACTTCGTTTCGCTCTCTGCAGCTTCTGTAGACAGATGCTCCACTTTCCTCAGCAGATTCTCCGTCACCAATGTTTTCTTGCAAAGTTCCTCTTGAAGAAAGCCAGCATTTGTCTTAAGACTCTTCACTTCCGAAACAAGCATGTTCATCTCATCTTGGCTGAGAACATCCGAACCTTTAACCTGTAACACCTCCACTAAACTAGCGTGCAGTTCAATGCTGTTCTGAACTTCCTCAGATCTACTCTTCGAATCCCTTTCTAACTGAGCAATGTAGTCTTCCAGACTCTTCAACCTTAACGGCATAGAAACAAGTGTATCGAGTTCTTCAGATAGCTTCTCCTTGTCCTTAACCAAGGCTAGATTCTCAGATTTAGTCTGTTGATTCTCGGACTTAAGCTCCTCGATTTGTGATAACAGACTCTTCTCTCTCTCTTTCCATGCGTCACAAGCAGCTAGACGAGCATCTGAATAAACTTTTTCGAAGGCTTTGGATTTGGATTGAAAATTTGGGAATAACTGGCTACAGAAAATGTACTCAATCTGAGATATTCTGTCCTTGGCTTCCTGGATTGTTGCAACCATTATGGTGCTGAGACCAGATACGTACTTTGCTTCGATACAATCAACCGTTTCCTCTCCCATCTTTCCAGAAATCGCTGTAATCAAAAGCGAAGTTGGATCAACAAAGACCTCAGAACTAGGGTTTCTCTACTCAATTCAACGATTCCGTTACTGGGTTTCTGCTACCTAAACATCAAGATAAATTTCGATTCCTTACAATTCTAATAAATTCCGATCCAGTTTCGAGATCTACGAGAACTTTCCAGATGACGAATAATAGTAAACTTACGATTGGAAATGGAAGCAGACGAGGAAGATTGAAGAAGCTTTGTTTGATAGTATTCCGAGGCAGATGAGTAATTGGGAATCGAGGATCTAACTTTTAGAATTTGGCGGTGTGTAAGTATGCTTGCTTCCCTCTATAATTTCGGAATTTTCGCGCGCCGGGATTGAAAATTTATAAATTCAACTTTCAGTGGAGGCTTACCCGAGAAGCTTGCTGGAAGACCCGACCCGATCAAAAGCTGGGCCATTATTTTATTGGAGCGGACCGATCCGCCCGGGTTATATGGACCCAAAAAACCGGTGCCATCAATTCCATTTCCATTTCTCAATTGATGAAAAGTTTGAAAACATTTTCAAATAATGTTTAGGACCATTTGCCATACTTAAATGTAGACATCTCTTCTCAGTTCTCACTATGTTATGTTGTCAATGTAATAAAGAAAGCATATTCATTATATGATTCACACCAAATTAATCTGACGATTAGGTGATCTAAAATCTATTTCAAATCATTATGAAGATTAGGTGATCTAATATCTATTTCAAATCATTATAAACTAGATTTTCTGATTAGAGAAACACAGTTTTTCGAAGCTCAAGGAATTTAAAGATTAAAGAATTGCTATGTTTACGCATTTATATGATTTAACTATTTCAGTTTTACAAAATTTGGATGATTGTCAACAGAAAAATTGTAAAATACTGAAGTAATTCGGGTCAA
This sequence comes from Sisymbrium irio, assembly GCA_000411075.1. Taxonomy (NCBI): domain Eukaryota; kingdom Viridiplantae; phylum Streptophyta; class Magnoliopsida; order Brassicales; family Brassicaceae; genus Sisymbrium; species Sisymbrium irio. The sequence continues at coordinate 14,087 of ASZH01045322.1, read as the reverse complement.
TAAGATGGGCCAGTTAAATTCTTATACGGCCCATAAAATGGTTCTAGAGTGGGAATGCTGCTAAAAAAGAAGAAGAGAGAGGTAACTAATAAAGCTGCAACGGTAACAAGAGAAAGCCACGTGCACATCGGCCGCTTATCTGGCCTTGTAACGTTAACTCCAACGGTTACATTCTTCTTCTCCTTTCCTTTTTCTCTCCAACCAACAACATCAGACTCTTGAGTCTTGACTCGTTTCTGTCTCTCTCTCTCTGAATTCTACAATGGAGCCTGCTCAGATCGACTGGAAGCGAATCGATTCTCGTTTTGTCGAAGACGTCTTTTACGAACACATCCGAGCTCCCAAATGGTTCGATTTCTTGGCCCCAAACCATTTAGACTCCATCGACGACGACGCTTGGTTCTGCAAACCTGGTAACTAACAATCTCTCTCTCTCTCTCTCTCTCTCTCTCTCTGTTTCTTTCCTCTGCATCTCTCTTTGATGTTCGTTACTGATTCTTGCTTCATCTCAATTCAAGAATGTAATCATCCCAAGAGACCTGAGGATTTCCTCTCAACACCTGTCTTGAAGCATCCAAGTCTGAGGGATACGAACCAGATTCCAGGAACTACAGAGCAGAATCAGAGGTACCTTGAGATGCTTCTTGAGATGCTATATAGTCTTTGAATGATTGTTTGTTCATACTCTATTATTATTTGACTTGTAGAAGAAAGGGACATGCTTTATCACCTTCTACTTCAAACAACCAAGAAGACAGCGAAAACCAGAATCCAAACTTAGCCACGCCTCCAAGCCAAGAAGCAAAATCATGGCGAGCAGCACTTAAATCGACTTCTGTCAAGAAGATGAATAAAGAGATACCGAAACTAAAGAGCACACAGTCAGCTAGAAATCTGTTTTCAGGGAGAGACATACTGGGTCATATCTCGGAGTTCTGCTATGAGCTGAAGAGGTTGGCCACGAGGGTAACTGAGAGGGAAGATGCAGGGAAGCTTGAAGAGAAGGAGACTCATCAAGTGGGTGGAATAAACCAGCCTTACACTTTTCATGACTTGGAATTGAAAAAGGAAAGAAAACCATTGCTCGAAGTAAGCAAAGATAAGGTCCTTGAATCCACTGATGTTAAAGGAACCACCTTTAAAGAGAACCGTAGAAGAAAGAAGTAAGTTTTTAGCTTCTTTCTAAATTTCGTTTGGTGTGTTGAAGTTTAGTCAAGTACTAACTCTGGAGTTTTCGCAGGAGAGTGGATGACGCGGAGAATATTCCTGTTTGTTTTAATGTGGAGACTGTAAAGATGAAAGGAGAAGAGTGCAGAAGAACGAAGTGAGTTTTGCTTCTGTATTAACTTACTTCATATGTGTTGCAGTACAAAAAAAGCCTATGGCTTTGCATAAAGCTTTGATGAGTTATGGTGACTAAGGTACTAAACTTGGTTTCTGTGAGGATTTTTCAGGAGAGTGGATGATGCAGAGAACATAATCCCTACACCTCTAAAACTGGGGAACACAAAGAACAAAGGACACGAGCGGTTGCTGCAAATCAGAACAAACCCACCATCTCCTCAGTGCTTCTCAGAGAACCGGACAGCTTCTCTGAAGGTCCTGAGAACAAAACCTACGGTATGTAATCATATTCGTCTCCCTTTTCCTGCTAGAAAGAAGAACATAACGAGTAAAAGATGGTTTCTTTTGTTGTTGTGGACACAGGAGAAGGAACCAGCATCAGAAGTGGTAAAGAGAACGGAAGAGGAGGAAGCAGCATCAGAAGAGAAGAGCAGAAAGAGTGGAGAAAGCAACAAGGAAGGGAGGGGCTTAGACGTTCTCTGGTTCTTAAAGCCTTGCACAATGGCCAACTAAAAACAAAAATACAACCTTTTTAATTTCCACCAAATTCATTCTATATCGATTTGATTCATTCTTTTGTTAATCTTGATTTTATTTCAAAACTGTAAAACTAACGAGATGATGATGATGATCTTGCTCAGATTCAACATGTAAGTTCTGAGTAATTTTGTATCAATCTCACTTTACATACAATAAATAAATAAACTTGTTTTAAATAAAAGAGAGATTGATATATAGAGCAAAAGGAGGATTCAGATCCATCTCTAATTTATTAAGAAAGATATCAAGAACAACAAGAACAAAACCTAAAACCTCTACCATGATCTTGAATTTATCCCAAATCGAAAACATATAACGTGAGTCAAAAACACAAAGGAAGGAAATTTTGAGAGGGAAACACGAGAACATATATATATATAATATCTACAAGAGAAAGAGAGTAGAACGAACAATTAATTTAAGAAGAAGGGCGAGTAGGAGAGGAGGAGAAGAAGCAATCGAGAAGCCTAGACCAAGCAATTCTGGCGCGAGGGAAGACTCTCCTGCTATAAACCCTACCTTCCATTCCCATCTCTTCCATCGTCTCTACGAACATCGTCAAACATCTGATCGGCGGTATATACAGCGTTAACGGCGCCGCCGAGAACGCTATCGTGAAAAACAGCTGTAACATTTTTTGCCCTTCTCTCGCTCTCTCTTTTTTGTTTTGTCTTGTTTTGCTTTTGGGGGTTTTTCAAGGAAACGCAGATCGCAAATTTTATTTCTGGGTATGACTAGTAGCAGTACCTAACAAAAATGATATAACGTAAGATGATTTGATTAGAAGTTAGAACAAGAAAAAAAGAGATAAGAAGATTTGCTTTCATCACGTGTTACCCTCTTTTTTTACAACTCCCAGCTCTCCAAGTTTTAACTTTTTTTGTTATCCCTCATATGATTCCTGCCATTTCTAGCAGCTACTCCTATATTGTAGTTATGCTGGAACCGACACTTTAGAAATTCAACACTTAATTCGAATATTTAATTATTTATTACCAAATTTATATATGTCATTTCAAAAACACTGTTGTAAAATTGTCTCTTGTCCGTAAGGGGTCCTAGAAGGCTAGAACTCGTAGATCATGTCTGTTACTGTTACGCGTGGCAATGTCCAAACACATCTAGTGCTGGGTTGACTTTGCCATTGTTTTAGAATACAGATTCGCCTGAGTGTCCCAACAATAGTTGCAACGGGATAGAATTCGAACTAGTTGGAGTGTTGATGGAATTTAAATCTTCTTCAGATCTTCGTATTTTTAACAAGAAAATCATCTTTCAACACAATAAAATCGTACAAAACAATGCTTACCGTATTTCTCTGTTAACATCGTACATCTTTTGAAATTCTTAAAATCTCTTATTTCACTCAGCAGGTAACAATCCCTTCTTTTCCTTGTATTTTGTCACAGGCAAATAAGAAGCTAATCACGTTAGCCGAATTAAAAAAAAGAAAAAAGCAAGCTAATCTTGTCTCAGAATGTATATATTTTACATACAGCATCTAATGGTATGGATGATAAAGAAGCTCCTAGCTTCATCTACAACTCCTGCAAGGTCTATCGCTCATGTTGTTCCAAATGTGGATGGATACTCGAAGCCTCACGTCCTCGTCCTCTTTTGCTTCTGAGGAACAAATCTAACCCCTTGCTTTCCTAGCTCCACCGTCTTCACTTTTCCATTCTCAAGCGTCACCATCAACGTCGATGTGCCTCCTCCTCCTACTGCACTTACCACTCCTTTCTCCCTGTTTTTTTTACTCAATTTGTTAGAACAACTTAGAATAGATGAAACATCTTAAGAGATTAGACGTTTCAAAGGCAAAAAGCTAACATACCATGAATTATCTGAGGCCTCGTGTATTTGAACCTTTTTTCCTTTTGCATCCTTCCCCAGTTTCTTCAGAATCCAACTAGCATCAAGCATTTCGTCTAACAAACTGTCTTCACGTGACAGTGACACATCTTCGTCTTCATTGAAAGCTGACTTCTCAGCTGGAGGTGATGCTCTCTTTCTCTTGGACCTATGTCCTTTACCAGACTTGCTTCTTTCGTAGACAATTCTAGGGGGTTCACGGTCTTGGCTCTCGGGATTATGCGTTTTTATTTTGAGTTTCAGCAATCTTCTTGAATCTTTCTGCAACTCTGGTTGGCCACCATTTGAATCTCCTCCACCATCTGAGTGCCTCCCTACTACTCCGCTCTCCCCCTTTGAAGTGGCTACCTCAACTTGAGACCCTCTCTTTTCTTCATTACTCTTTCCCAACAACCTCCGTGGCTCTTCTCGGGACGCCGTTTCTTCTGATTGTAATTTCCCAAGCTTTCCTAAAATCACCAAAGCTTCTTTAATTAATTTATGTCGTATATCAAGAAAAGAACACAGATTTATAATAAAGTCTTCAATGTAAATCGTATAGTGTAATTTTTCACATATCACTCCATAATACACATACCGTTAGATTTGGAGGCAAGTTTTGATGTATCGCAGCTCATCGGGTTTGTAACCCCTGCCTTTCTAGGGCCTATACTTATCACCAATTTTTTCGCCTTCACAGGGCTCTGCTCTGTAGAGTGTTTTCCGAATTTTTCACTATCCGAATCTTGAGGCCTGCTACTTTTTATCCTAAGAACTCTCAATGGCTTCTCTTCTTCACCACTGGCCATAACTTTTTCAGCAACTTTTCTTTCGACAGAACCAGGCTGATTGATAAGAGGGACACCACCAGTTTTCGCGACGACTCGTGCACTAGCTCTCAGGCTAGCAATTAGGTCTTTATCCTCGATATCTTTTCGCTTCCAAATTTCCTGCACAGCATCCTCAAGATCCTTGACCTAGTATCATAAACACAAATCAGAGAGAAAACGGGTTCACTATATTGTCATCCACAGCAATCCACTAGTATTGGAGAGATAACATGACAACAAGCAAATATAAAAAGATTGATGACACATGAAGCATACCTGGTAGCTTTCTCCACGACAAGTAGAACATTTGTACTGAAGATTCCCATCCACTTGAAACTGCAAATACTTCTCATCGCTGCAACAATTGTTTGCAAAGTTAATGTAAGTTAGATACATACATGGGAAACATTTCTTACAGGATACAGAAGTGCAATTAGCTATATGAAACAGATTAAAGATATGGACCTGATTCCATCACATATGCAATGAACCCATCGCTGGCAAAAGTCACAACACACCATTGGTGTTGCTTCCGAGTCCCTGTAAACCTACGTTACGAAAGCAAACAAGTTGGTCAATTCGTTTCAAAGCGAGACAAAGAATACCCAAAATTATTGCATTTTAACTGCCTTGCAATAGATAAATCTGATAGTAGACGGTACCAACTGTTAAACTATTAACTATAGACAAACATAACCAAATATGAAGCAGGAAACAAGTACACATTTACTATCAACAACGGAGAGAATCCACGAACGTACCTTCAAACATACAGGACAATAATTTCCCTTAACAAACAACCTTCCACAAGCATCACAACAAGTATGCCCCAAAAACCACCTGCACGTTTAAAAGGATTGATAAGAGATCCAATACACTTTAAATAAATCAATTAAAAGTATGCATCACAAGGCAAAAGATCTGAATACCGTAAGCTCTGGCCATTCCCAGGGACTTTAGACCCACAGCTGTAACATTTGGTGTGTTTAGGACACAGATAGGGTCCAGAGGTAACAGTCTGTAACATTCAGGGATGAGAATAAATCAATTTGCAAAAGAAAAGATGAGAACCTTGTATAGAAGCAACAAATACCTTGTGTCGAGGTTGTTGGCAATCACAATGATAAGCATCATCACATCTTTTGCAGAACATCAATTTCTTTGGATCCCCAGAAGTTCCACAGCCCTAAAAGAAACATAATCAAGAGAACGTACAATATAAATAACCTATTTATTATGTCCATAGGCAATTGAACGCTTTAATTAAAAATGTTCAAAATCGATTTCTTGTGACATCATTTTGAGATATATCGGCCATCAGATACTTTCACGAGGAAAATTAACTCTAGACGAGATGCAAAGAGCCGCAAATGGTAAAAGCGCAGGATCAATCATTGAGAAAGTTGTGTCCAAACTAACCTCACAGGTTCGGCAAGAGGGGCAAGCCCAAGAACTCCAATTAAATAAATCTGCAAGCAAACAAAAAAAAACCCGCTATAAGAATCAAGGCAGAAGAATCAAAAGCATCACAATCGTATGAATGAAACGATACCTCTATGTTGAGCCCAAGGCTTCAAGCAGTTTCTATGATACTTCTTGCCACAACATTTGCAAGAAAGCATCTTTGCTCTCTCACTCTTCCCAACTTCAACCATATAGCACATGTGACACGTAACGCTTGCACTGTCATTGTCATAATCTCCTCCATTGAGCTCCTTGACAGGAACCTACACAGAAAAAGACATAACATTCAAAATAAACACCAGAGTTAGATTAGTATTTGAGTTAGTTTCTTGAAGCCAATAAACAAAAGGCTCACCATACCATAACCATACAAATGTGCAACTAGTAAGTAATTCAAATTGAGATAGCAGGAACCGCACCTCAAAGTCACCAGAACAAGAATTTGAAGCATGAATCTCAACAGCCTTCTTCAGAACCACCGTGCGTTTGCCTTGTCTCGAACCAGATGGTACTACAGTAACCTCATTTGGCGAATCATCGACAAGACCAACAACATCTCTAGCCGCAATGTGAGGACCAGTATCGAAAGCGGCGAGCTTAGGCACATGGATCTGAACGGTACCTTCCTTGGAAAGTCCAGTATCCCAAGGGTCTCGCAAGAACTTTCCGAGGGAATGAATCTCGTTGAGGAACTCATCCTTGACTTCCTTCCCATGAAGATTCCGAGGATACCCCAACAAGCAGAAGCAAATTTTCCGGCTGCGAAGGAAGAAAAACCCCCAAAATAAATACAATTCGTGTTAACTCGATAAGTATAACAACAAGCCACCGGGGATAGGCTTCACAACGAGGCGCCAAAAAAAAAAGAAAGAGTTATGAGATTAAGAGGACAAAAAAAAAATACCATGTAATTGGACAAGCTACGTGAAAGGCCATAGTCGGTTTTCAAGTTTTACGCGTTCGGGTTCGATTTTTAGGGATCTGACTTCTTTTTTTTTTTTCCTGAAAAATAATGAATTTTGTTAGGTCTTCTCACCAATTAAATCACATGCGATTTTTGTGTAAATAGCTTAAACTTAAGGTCCTAAACGGAAATATGTTTAAGAGTTTTGGAAGGATTATAAGCCCGATCCGAGCAAAAGTCTATTAACCAATAATACATGAACACGTGGATATACATTAGTTACATGGATAAAACGACGCCGTGGGGGTAACAAAGGCTTTTCTTCTTTGGGTTTTAATTCATTCGTCAGAAGCTGCGACTGTCTCTGCGGCGAAAGGTACCGAAGCGAAAATCTCCGATCAGCCATGAATGCTCCCGACCGATACGAGCGATTCGTCGTCCCTGAAGGAACCAAAAAGTAATGAAAGTGTTGCCGCTCGAAAGCTTACTCTAATATTCATCTTTCACTGTGCTAAACCCTCTCGATTTTGCCTAATGTTTTTCTAGGGTTTCTTATGAGAGGGACACGAAGATCATCAATGCTGCTTCCTTTACGATCGAGAGAGAAGACCATACCATTGGTAACATCGTCCGCATGTACGGTTGTTCTCTTTTAGTTGAATTTCTTCGTGTTTTTTTTGTTTAGACGAAATCCCTAATTTGTGGCGGCTTTGATTAGGCAACTTCACCGCGACGAGAATGTTTTGTTTGCTGGATACCAACTGCCTCATCCTCTCAAGTACAAAATCATAGTCAGGGTATGTTACGGATGTTTCTACTGGAATTGCTTTGAATTGGCTGCGTTTTCTCACTCTATTGACTGATGCTTAGGATCAAACTATTGGGTTAGGTTTTAACAAAAGAAAAGTAAAGATTTCTTATGTTTAAAGCTCTTTGTCTTTAACAGTTTGTTCTGGTTGAAAGGGTTCTCTTGCCTTGTTTTGTGAGTTATGTTAGGATTCAGATTGATGGTTGATTAAGGACTTGATACAAGTATCTCGTATTCTGTTGTTATTGGCTTTGTTTGCAGATTCACACCACGAGCCAGTCATCCCCGATGCAAGCATACAATCAGGCTATCAATGACCTGGACAAGGAGCTTGACTTTCTCAAGAGCCAATTTGAGGTACAGAAGACTCTCTTCTCTCTCTCTCTCCAGAGTCCTGATCGGATTTATTGTATGAAACCAACTTGGTAGAGCAATTAGGATCATCTGTTTTTCTAATCCTAGCGTAGTCTCTTTCTCTGCAATTATGTGTTTGTAGTCAAGTTATTGTTAGTTAGCTAGAGGGAATATCAAATGCTATTGAATTTGTTTTATACAGATGGTCTTATGCTTTACCTTTATGTGCTTGTATGTTTTCAGGCAGAGGTTGCCAAGTTCTCTAATCCGTACTAAGGAGCTCAAAGTTCTCCATCTGCAGTTCGGAAAACGTTTTCACATTTTCATTTCTAGGCACCAACCGGAGGACTTATAATGAGCTTGTTGCTTGTATAAAATTAGAAGAAAAAAAAGTTTCCTGTAATTTGTTTGAACGGTTATGTTTTGGACACAATGTCTGGCTGCTAAGAAGTAATGCAGGGATTACGGTTTTTCTACAAAAAGACCTCTTAATGTTTGAGCTATTGTAATTGTACAGTCTTTTAATAGCTGTGACATTGAATCTACTACTCTTACAAGCTACTAAGTTAGTGCATTTAAACGGATTAAAGGGATACTATTCATAGGATGGTGAAATCATCATGAAGCCCTTCTAGCTGACCCCTTGTACGCTGTTGCTGAATAATCAACATCGATGTGTTGTGGGAGAAATCTGAGCCAGAAAGAACATCACCGATGGGACCAAGCTCTGGACATTGCTGCCAGTCGTTTAGACCAGTGGTTAACCCGCTACTAGCCCTTCCGCCTCCTCTTCCAACAATCACCAGCCCGTAGACTCCATCAAGTGATTTAAGTGCTGTGAAAGTCTCTGAAGAGTTTGTGAGATGCTTCTCCATGTAAGACACTCTTCCTCCTCCAGCTATGTATCTTTCGTAAAACTCAGCAAAACACTCATCATCAAGCTTCATTTCCTCCTCTTGCTCTACCACACTCGCCCTGTTCAGTATGCTGCTGCGTTTTTGTGCGTTCTGAGAGCTCTTGTCTTCCAAGAAACGTATCACGTTTAACTTCACAGCCGGGTGTCGAGCAATTTGTGCAGCAAAGGCTAGTGCCTCTCGGTCATCTCTACCACCTATGAATATAATAGCAATCTCCATGGACGCTCCTGGTCTCCATGCCTCTTCTGTTTGCCCGAACGACCTATCCACAAGAATTCCTATTGAACACGGTGCGTTCTTCAGAATCTGCACACGCAGAAGCCAACTCATATTCAGGTAATATAAAAGAAATAAAATGAACGTAACTTGATGGAAAAGATTACCTTGCGGTTCACATGACGGAACCCAACGTGGCCAGAGTCAAGAGTTCCGTCAGGGTTTCTGCGTTTATGGAATGGTAGAATTATAATGGAAACCATAAGCTCATCAGCCAAACCGCAGACGTCGTGTGCCATGGTCATAAACGTTGACAATGCTAGCATCCGCCGCACTGTCACACCTTGTCCATTGCGAAGCTCCCCGTAACCATTCACAGCTGCGGTTATACTCTCCCGCATCTCTGTCACCGATCTGTCCGTTATCGTCACTGAATCATTACTCTGACCTGCTCCTCCGCCCTTTTTTAATGTGGCGGCGATCTCATCAGTCAGCTCCACCATATCAGTCGCATAGAATATGGACCCTGGCTCACGTCCACCATGGCAGATCTCCATAAGGTTGAGCGTGGAACCAATGTTATGGGGACCATGGAGACCGATCAAGACTCGAAGCTCAGTTGTAGGATCGAGCCACTGAAGCGCCATGATGTGCACAGGCACTCGCTTTCTGGCGCGCTTAATAATGTCCATGACCACGAATGGGGAGTAGACGACTGTGAGGACAATGACGAAGATGATCATTGCACCGGTCGTGTTTTTCACTCTATTTGTCTGCATTTTCATCGAAACGACAAATGGTAAAAGATCTTGTTTTAAAGATAACTTGAAAAGAAAGGCGAAAGATTAATGTATACCCGAATGGCTGAAGCGGCCAAATAGACATGAAAATGGCCTTTCGTAGTTAATAGCAGCCCAAGGGATGCGGTTTCCGGGACATGGTATCCGAGTAGTACACCACACAGGACCGTTCCGATGACTTTTCCGATAATGACAGTGCCAAGAAGGGCAAAGAACCTCGCCCACGCCATTTTATCTCCGATGTCAAAGTTTATCATGTGGATTATGAAGCCGACCCAGAAGAAAAAGATAGGGTAGAAAACCGTGCTGAGCAAGTAATTGATTTTGTTGATGATCCATTTCGACATTCTTCCTTGGTTTGGAAGGAAGAGACCAGCCGTGAAGGCGCTGAGAATTGGATTATACATTGATTCAGGTGGCCATGTTGGGAAGCTGCAGATCAAGACGACAAATGCTAAGGACATAACGAGGTGAGACCCTTTGAGTGGTTTGCCTTCAGGGTTCTCGTTGTTGACCCAATTAAGAAAGATTGGGGATACAATGGAAGTGAAAGTGACTTGAGCAAGGAAGAGGCAAAACATGAGGAGGGCTCTGAAGAATCTGTGGAGTGGACGAGGGAGAGGTTTCTCTGTAGGGAAGAAAATGAACCCGAAGCAATAAAACAAGGTCGAGATCATATCGGTGTGGACACCTGCGGATGATGCGAGCTTTCCTAGATCAGATTTTCTGATTTTGAGATTGGAGATGACGCGGGTGAGGATAGGTGAACCGGTGCTTGAGGCCATGAGGGAGAGAGCGAGGGAGAAAATGAAAGGAGCGGTTTTGGTATAATGGAGGAAAGGAGTTGTGACAAAGGCGATGACAAAGGTTGTGAACATGCTTGTGTACGCTATGAATGCGTCTTTGGTTGGTGGTCTGAGAAGGACGCTTGGATTCATCTCTAGACCCATCACGAACATATGGCAGATCATTCCGAATTCGATTATGTTGTTGAGAGTAACCGAGTAAGGCCCTGAGAATGCCACTCGAAAACTGGGAATATTACCTAGAATCAACCCTATCTGATACGCACAAAAAGTTGGATTAGTTTTGGAAACTATCAAAAGAGGGAAGGAGAAGAAGAAATTGATGACATACTGAAAAATCGGTGGTGAGGTAAGGTTGGCCTAAAGGCTTCATGAGATGATGGAGGAGAGTCCGGATGACGAAAATACCTATGAATCCAAGAAACTTCAATGCCTCTTCAGGCTTGTCTAGGTTAAGGTACCATTTGTCTCCGCATAAGTTTTTTGTTGTAGTTGTATTCATTCTCTCTATGGTGATTATTTGTTTATTAGGAGGAAGAAAGCTTTTCCATTTTTTCCTCTTTTTTTTCTTTTGTCTTATGATTTTGCAATTTGGTTTAGGGGTTTGAGAATGGGAGGATGTGATTTCTTTTACTCAGAAATTGGTGGAGACACTTGTGGATCCCTTCTTTAACGTTCCTTCTTTCCCCATTATTCACCATTCCTCATTTTCAACATCCTAGTCCCTGGAATAAACAAGAAAACTTGGCGCAAACGTAACTACTTTGATATTTAATTAAAGTATTAGAGTTTCTTCATCCATAACTTTGAATAGCTCATTATTGGTCAGGATATATAAATAGATTTCTTAAACATGATTTATTGATAATTTAATATAAATTAATTATGTAATAAAATAACCAATTAGAATAAAACACATAGATATACTGACAAACATTTTGTTTAGAAACAGTTTCACTATGTTCTTTTTAAATTATGTCTTATTTCTCACTTTTCATTTTGGTTTCTTTTAAATTATTAATAAAAAATTATATTAAAAACTGCCGATAATATGGTTTGGGAGATATTTTTCATCATCTTTCATTTTTATTATTGGTTTCATTTTTGTTTATTTATTAGAAGTTAAGAGCATGTTCAACGCTAAAACATTTAAAACAAATTCTGACCCAAATTTATATTATTATATTAATAGTTTTTTATAATTTAATTAAACTAAAAAGTATTGAGCCAATATAAATAAAACTAGTATTCTAAAATTCTAAAGTTGAAATTCTAAAATTTCTTAATAAAGAGATGGTTATCTCTCTTTTCTTCACCTTTTTTTTTAAAAAATAATTTTTTTATTAGAATCTTTCTAGAATCATGCGATAATTATATTTTAATATTAATGAAGATACACAAAAACTTCATTTGAGATACTCCACCAAATATGATGTATGATTAGTTACTAATAGTAATTTACTATCATTCATCTTAGCACTATTCAATTTAGTTAGATTGTGAAAAATATATATTTTTGAAAATCATTACTAATAGTGTAAGTTTTTAAAACAAAAATAATCAAGTAATAATTCGTAATCCAATAGTTTACCACCATATATTGGTTTTTTGTTTGATTTTGGTTTTATTTTAGATTTGAAAAACTCATACACGATAAATTATAGTTTTTTAATAGAAATAATAAAAGTGTAACAAATATTGTTTTACAAAAAATAGAAAACCTATTAAAAATGATGGCTAAAAATATCTTGGAAAAACAAAATTAAAATTTAATTTAAACCTGTAAACAATAAAATCATTAATATATACTGGTTTCTAACTGAGTAGTTGGTTGATAGACGAACTATTATGATTTCATCTTTTGAAAATAATATAACAATATACATGTACATCTTATTCATACGAATATAAAATTTCTTATATTCATAGTTGATTGTTGTGTTTGAGACATCTTAGCAGGTGTTGTTTTAAGTTAGATTTTTTATTCATATTTTTAGTGATTTTTGGATTGTATTTAGATATGCAGGTTCTCTAATTTGGTTAATTTGTTAATTTGATTCAGTTGGTTCGGTTTTAATAAATTTTGTTTGCACAAAATTCTTCCGAACTAAATATTTTCTTCGAAAATAGTTTTTAATTACCTCTATTAGTAAAAAAAATTTGGTTGAACTGAATCAAAGTTTTTGGTTTTTGGTTAGATTTTGGTTCAATTTGATTAGAATTCAGGTAATTTGGTTAAATTTTGGTTTATTTTTTTTTCTGATTCAAAATTATGTATAAAATTTCAGTTTAGTTTGATACAGATCGGTGTGTTGTCTCAAAACCTCAAAGACAGAAGTTTTTTTTTCTAAGAGAGATACGATCTCAAGGTGTCAAGAAGAAGACTGACACGAACTCCCTAGGATGAACTTCGAATGAGGCTGATAATGCGGTGATACGAATGGTGGAATGGACTGACTGGCTCAATGATAGTGTGCTGATGGACTTGCGGAATGAAACTGATGGCACGAGTTGAAGTTGGTAGCTTGAATAGGTGGTTTTGCGGATTAATTAAAGGTGGTTAGATGGATAGTAACAATAGAAGAGTTTCTGATTCACAAGTGTAAAGAAACTCAGATTCAAATAACGCATTTAAGAATCAGATTGAGAGAAGAAAACGTTTTGTGCCTTTGCATACAAGTTCTTCACTGCCTAAGATAGACGGCTCACGAGGTGTTAAATACCCTTCAGAGACGTGAACCCTAGACAACAAGGCATCCAGAAACTTAAACAACATGTAGTCTTGAAATTTAAATAAAACAATAAGGCGTCCCAACCCTCAAGTTTCTAATTGGTGCACCTCTAAAATAACTAAGTATAAAGCCATAGTAGCTTATACATTATTATCCCTTGGCAATGACTCATAAACAACTTGACATAGTGACTCATCTGCCTCATTAAAAACCATGCTGAGAAAACCATGTGGGACAAAATTCATCATGGGAAAAAGAGTACAAACTCATCACCTAAGTTGTTTATTCATCATCACCGGGTGAAGGCTTCAAGGTTGAAATTGTGAAGACTTGAATCATAGGTAGATTGAGAAATCCCTCAGCCATGAGTGAATGAGCTCTTTTAGACAACTCCTTAGCTTTAGAACGTGTGATCCTGCCTGCTATTTCCGGTTCCTCAGCCTCCTTAGCTAGCTCCTCAGCCTCCTTAGCTAGCTCTTTAGTCTTAGAACGTGTGACTCTCCCTTCGGTCTCTGGTTCCT
>ASZH01045321.1:0-23202 GCA_000411075.1 Sisymbrium irio | reverse complement strand
TTACACATTAAATTTGAATAATTTTCATATTAATTTATATATTTTATACAAATGTATTAACTTAATTACAATTTTATATTTTTAATATTGAAAAAGTATAAAATTATATGTTATATATTTATTTTTAGTTATAAATTTCAACTAATTCATAGTATTAATTTAATTGTATTATTAAATATGAAATAAAAAGTAGTATTTTAATAGTTAGTGCTGTGAAAAAATAATATTTTAATGTTTGATGTGATAAATAGCATTATACTAAATTTAGTGTAATATTGTTAACACAACACTAAATAATAGTGTTTAGTATAAATTATACTGTTCCATTGGAGTAATTTTTACAGCATTTATAGTGTTTTACTGTCCTATTGAAAATGCTCTAAGAAATTTAACAAAATAAACTTCAGGTTTGATTTATCGATTTGTTTAAAAAGTTTGGTGCCCGTGATAACATACTAACGTTAGGCTTGAGATAGATGTCACCAAATTTGCAAGGACATTTTTTTTTTCATTTTTAAGTTCTATATATTTTTCAAAATTAAAGTGCTCTTGTATTCGTCATTTCGTCCTATTCTAGCTTTGAACATTTTCAAGAAGCTTTACCAAAATCAACGAACTTTTTTAAATCATCTATTAAACAGACCAATCAATGAGTTGAATTCAATACATTCCGAATTACAAGAAGAATACAAACTTTTCAAATAAACTCTAACTCTTTCAATCAAATGTAAATCCCAAACACACCAAGGGATCTAAAAGAATCAAACTATTGTCTCTGTTAAGAACTGCGCGTTGGTGAATAAAAGAATCTCTGCATTTTCACTGGAAAGAATCTGAACCTGAAGAAAACATACACCAAGTGTCACAAAGGTTAATCGAAAGGACAACAAAAATGTATTTCCTACATAACTCGATCAGTGACAATGTGAGTAACAAAAAAACAAGAAAGCCAAACCAAAGAGCACCCACCTTTTTATGATAGGATCACCAGCCCAAGATACAACGATGCGCAAAGAAACACAAAAGATATCATACCCCTGAAAAATCAAAACAACTAATTGGTCAGAGATGAAGATTTTTCACTATCACAATATGTGATTATTGAGATTTGTTGTGTGATGAACTGGAATAAAGATCTAACCAAATGACACCCCAGCCACAACCAGTGCAGCAAGGACAGATCTCTGCAAACTTCTCAGCATCACTCGAATGGACTCTCCGTGATATCAGATCATCGTAGATATCTAATATCCATTGCAGCCAAAACAAAATGAGAACTTTCTTATCGTTCATAAAGTTTCATAACTTTTGAGTCAAGTTAATGAGAGAAAAGGAAACACATACCGTAAACTGAGAATAGGCTATTCATGACACCTGCAATGTGAAACCGGTTTTTTATTAAAGAGAAGATGAAACTGAATGATGTTCACAGTACAAAAACATTGGAGCTTTAAGGTAATTTACCAATGAACAGAATGACATAACGAAGAATTTTGACTGTAGTTAACTCTTGTAGAACCCAGATGATAGCGAGGAAAACTATGAAACCTGAGAAACTTTTTCATTATTGTTAGGATTTTTTATCAACGATAAGGATTTTGAGTACTTGAAATGATTATGTAATCACGAGATAACATACCTATACAAAGACCTCGAAGCGTCCACTGTCAAAATTGAAAATTTAGAACTCATGTGTTTGGTGTTAATATCTCAAGGAAGTAGACTGTTAGATATAAAGGAAAAAAGTTTACTCTTCTTACGTTTTTGGCAATAAAGAGGACGATGAATAAAGCAAGACCCAGACCAGCTGCAGCTATTCTTGCTGTAAGCAGATTGGTAGATGCAAGAATCAAAGCCATTCCCCAAAACGATGAGCCAAGATCTATAGCCAATTCAACAACAACAAAAAAGGTAACGGTTTTAGACTTTTTAGGTGCTTCACTTAAACCCATCAACAAATGAACATCTACATTCGATTTTGTTGATCTTGATTTGTAAAAAGGAAATAGATAGATTGTGCATTACAGCCCGCAGGTAAGATCAGCCAATAAATGCCACCACGTGTTGTTGTCGAACCTCCCTCATTTGCATTCACCTCCATTCCCTCCACCTTTTACATCCAATAAGAAGGTGATTAATTGACGACATCCGATAACAGGAATACTATATTTCACATCAAGTTGATGATAGGAGCAAACTATACAGTATACACTTTCAGTGCCTTTAACACAGTATTTGCAAGTCAAAGTCTATAGATTTCGTCTTTTCTCTCTAAAAATTACATAATATTGTGTCAAATGCATCAATCAATCAAGAAGATACGTCTTCAGAACTATGGTAAGAACTAAAGCTATAAACGCAGTTCTTATCTACTTCACCAAACTAGAAACATGAGGACTCTCGACACTCAACCCTAGAAATCCACACCCTAAACAATCTGCAGACTGCAGGGTCATCTTTATAATAGATATCAAACCAACTCACAACAGCTCTCACTAACAGCTATCTAACCAACTCACAACAACTATAATCTCTTACATTCAGTCCTACCCTAGTTATAATAGACCTACAGCTAATGCTTGAGCAGTTGAACTTCTTCGAGTAGATTCTTAGAACAATGACAGAAGCTAGTATTTACACATTAGCTATGTAACCAAGCAAGCATCACACACAAATCTGATAAAGTGAGGATTAAAAAGTCATGTTTTATTTTCCAGATGAGGAAGATGACGAATAGCAAGACAAATAACGACACTGCAACCTCTCATCAAGATGCCAACTCCACGATTGTGGATTATAGCATAAACTTTCATATCGAAGGCGACAATTCATGTTTGCAAACTGAATCAAGATGCCAACTCTATGATCGTGCTAAACAGTCATGTCCAGAGAGAATGATGAAAAATTTCGGAAAGTAAATGTGCATATCAAAGGAAAATGTTATGCTCGCAAACTGGATCACAAGTCAAACCCAAAAATTCTTCTCTGCTCTTTCAAAAGCATAATTTAGCAAACCAAAAGGACAGTTCAGGTATACAAACTGATCAATGCTCAAACTTAAACGTACCATTTTGTCAGTTTAATTGAAGAAGTAGTAGAAAGTAAGAGAGGCTACTTACATCTCCACATGTAAGCTTACAAGCAACCGCATGACTCGCTTCGTGTAAAAACACCGTGATTAGTTTAAATGGAGTCAAAAGAAATGTCCTCCATAGCTGCATTAAAACCCCACACAAACCTCAATAAATCTCTAAAGCAAGAACAAGAACGAATAAAGAAACACCAAAGAAAGTCACAAACTTTGAATGAAACCATAAGTCAAATGTTGCATAAACCACTACAATCTTATACCCTTTTGACTAGATTACACAATAAACCCTACGGATCTTCAAATTGAATCGAAGGGAACAGTTAAAGGTTCAAACTTTAAACTCTTTTCTTCATGACATTAGATGAAAAAGGAAGAAATTGACCACAAGGATAACGACGGTGAAGATTCCGATGGTGATGAGGAACGCGTTCTGGTTTCGGTTACAGCAACCTCGGAGTTCCCAGTTCGGTGTATTCATCTTTTAAAAGTCCGGTGAAACTCCGGTGAGAAAGAATCTTTCTTTCTTTCCTTCTTTTGTTTTTTTGGTTTTGTTTGCGAAATCTGAAGAGAGTGATTGGAGAAAAAAAAAGAAAGAAAAGAGGGAAAAAATGGACGAATTTGATTGGTTTAATTTTGACATTGTTTTTTCTTTCTGTCTAATGTTCTTCTTCGAGGAAATTGATTGGGAGAAAATTATTATTATTACGACTTCTTTTTTTAGAAGGGAAAATTAAGTTATTAGGTGACCCGTCCATGACCACATTGACCTGATCACGCGTTTAGTTTTCCTATTTTTTAAACATGATAACGCGTATTTATTTATTTACGAAAGCTATATTTTTCTTTGTGTAGTTTCCCTTTATATTATGGGGCAATCAGCCTGTGTTAAAGGCTATCATCGAATCATTTTCGAAAGAGATTGTGAAGTATTAATTCAAAGCTTACAAGGAAGGCCCACTATCTGGAGAATACATAATATCATTTAGGATGTTCAGATTTGGGTGCAAAAATTATCCTTCTATGACTTTCATTTTGTGAGAAAAAACTTCAATGTTCTTGCTTATACCTTTGCTCATGCTCCATTACATTCTCTGTTTTCTTCTAGTTTAACTGAAATCCTTTATTGGTTATGGTTACCATTGTATTCGAATTCTATTTCTAGTAATGGAAATTTAGTTTCGTCGAAAAAAATATATATATTATAGGGCAATTTCTAAGTCGTGTATATATATTTTATTTTAAAACATCTTGTATTATACTATTCTCGAAAGAAGTATTTTAGAGAGTGTTATTGTTGGAGTGAAAACTCCGGTTGGTAAAATTAAAAGTTAAATAAATGATCATTTAAATTTTATTTTTAATATAGATATATTATATAATTGACTAAATTTTAACTCGTTAATGAACTGTATTTTTTCTTTTCTTTTTCTTTTTATGTGTTTAACTTTGTATAAACCAAAATATAAAATGTATTGATTATAGTCAAAATTAATTTTAGTCGGTTCTAATCCGTGCTATAGTATATGATTATGGTTTTTATGATAATTTTATAAGATATACAAAATATAAATATTTTAGTTCTATATGAATCATGAGATTACTTAATTTTTTAAAAAAAGAAGATTAGAAAAAAATGAGAATATAAATATTTATAACTATAAACGATTAGTGATAAAAAAAAGGTTGTGAATTAGTTTTGGTGATTAAGATCGCAATGGTCATAAATGAAGTATATATAACTTAGTATGCTCTGTTTTTAAAAACTCTATACTGACTAAATTACTCTTAATAAAATAACTAAATTTATTTTAATTTCAGCGGTGTATACTATAGTAAAGTAGTATATGCCACACATATAAATAAAGTTAATAAATACTACCTATGTTTTGAATTACTTGTCATTTTAAAAAAATATATATTATATTATATTTTTGAATACAAAATATTATTAATCTATTTAAACACAATTCAACCAATAGTAAAACAAACTGTATAATAAAAATAATTATAAAAATAAAATTAATAATTTTGTACTTAGAACTGAAAGCGATAACTAATTTGAAACAAAATAATCTCTAAAATGACAACTAATCAAAATCAGACGGAGTATTGTGCTTATGTTTTAAAAATATAGAAGATCAAGATGTTAAACATGTTTTTAGATATAATAATAAGATGAATGATAGGAAACATAGGCAACAAAAAGAACATGCAACATTGTACCGTTCTATCTTTGTTTTTTTCAAAACTATAATAGTTGGTTTTTAAAAATTTATCCTCGATTGAATCTCAATATCCACCAAATATCCAAATTTTTTAGAAATACTCAAAATTTGAACATTTAGAACTTTTGGATCTACATCATAATACTTTCGTGATAATCATACATAAAAGTTAATGTTAAAAATCCTTAAGGCCAATTCTACCCTCATCAAAACATCCAAAAATGAGTTAATAGTAGAGTTTTTTTAGCATAATATTTATATTGAAATGTAATTAAATAAATAGCAGTAATGTAAAAAGAACTAAGTAAATAACCATAAAGCATATGAAAATGTTAGTATTACCTTCCCTGACTACATGCGTTTCACGTAGATAACAGATGATATAGAATGACATCAGATGGCAATAGATTTTAGAGTTTCTACACTGGATATTATAATCCATCAGATTTCTATTAATAGAAATTTTAGAATTAAGGAAACTACATCAATCCGATAAATTAGAATGATGTTATCCCATGGACTCTAACAGATGGGAGTTTCCAATTTATTTGAATAGAACATCTACAGTTAAGAACGTTTAAGATGAAAACTATATGAAGTAATATTTCTATTTATCTAACGATATTTTAAAGAGTTTGTCAATATGTTTAGGTTATTCAAATATGCATCAATTGAAAATTTTCAAATATGAAGACACAAAATAACGCCAAATCTTTACTTATCAATTCATCATACTAACACTCGATTTAGAAGCGATAACAAAAGGAGGTGGAACTAATATCATATTCATTTTTAAAAAATTGTGTAAATGATTTCCATCTATTTCTAAAGTAGACTTTCCATTTTTCTAAATTGTGTAATGATAGACATGCGTGAAATACAAGGTGATGGTGTGCTGAAGGAGGTTACTGTTGGCAAACAACTCGGAACGTTTAACTGATTGTGATGATGTGCAGACTTTTGAATTGACGACGGTGGAAGGTGGTATTAAGCAATTACTAATTCTTCACAATAGCGGCTATATAGGATTGATATTTATTAAAAATTAAATAGTAATTTTTAATTTTTAATTTCTTATTGCGCTAACATGACAGAAAATGTGTGATTCTCAATTTTCACTACAATACAAAATTGTGAATTTTCCAGTCTTTCGAGATGCTCTGGATCTAGTGCAGGTTTAATATTCTCAATCCATCAGAGATTGAAATTGTTCACACGCTTTGGGTCTTCAGGTTTGAAACCAAATGCAAACATCCGTTCTGGCAGCACGCCATCCTCCATACTTATCATCCCCATAGATGAGAAAAATTTGATACATTTTTATAATATTTGCTGGAGATGGTATTACTATTAGATCCAAAACTATTATCAATTTAAATTGTAGATTAAAATGACATTTCTATTCATCAAAAACAAAATTTCTATTGTGAACACATACAACACTACACAAAATTACTATCAATTCTAAACAAGTTGCCTACAATGGCATTTCTACTTGGTGAGAACATAATGTTGATTAAAAAACATAACACTACAACAAACACTTAATGAAAATTAATCGACTATTCTAAAATCAAATGTATATCTCTCATTTTCTGGCGATTAAACATTCATCAGCTGGTCTTAATTCTAACATGTATGTCCTATTTGCCAGGGAAAATCAATTATTTTACATGTTAATATCCGATAGAATATATTTTAAATAGAAATACCATGCAATTAGATTAATCGAAATTATAATCTTTGATTTGAACCCCCTCTTCAGAGTCTTCGAGATTTCACTGATTTCTCCTCCACCTTTGGCTCCACACTTCACTTCTTCCTCTGATTCGAAACGATGTTACCAGTTTTCTCTGCCTCCAAACCATCGTTTGTTCTCCCACTCTTTTAAAGGAATTGTGATTTCTCTTCCAACTTGATCTGACACAAATATTGCATTTGGACAGAACTTTGCCGCTCCAGCTAAATTATCTTCCCAGTTTTCTGTGGTTATGATATAACCAACGATTTATCTTCCCTTTAATATAACAATGTGAACAATAACTTGTTCTAAAACATATGTTGCACTCGTATATTTTTTCTATACGCACGTGTCCACAAAATCAAATATAATATAGAAGTTATTATAGATATGTCATAGCCAAAAACAAATTATGGTTATTTACTTAAGTATGGTGCACCATGATGCTATCCAGCCTAATTTCCATTAATAGTACTATCCTAAGCAGCAACTTGTAATGTGTATTCATTGGCTTTATGAATAAAAATGTCACATACATTTGTGATAAACTCAATTCATTTTGTTTTATTATCTACTATGAATTTTTTTCCTTCTTATTGTATATATGGAAGGATGGAAGGCAAAAGAATGATTATGTTTTGACATCAAAATTAATTCCTCTTGATTTATTATTTATATATCTAATTTCTTTTTCTAAAATCAATGGTATATATGGAAAATTTATTATTAACTGTTCTTCCCCTAATTTAATATGGAAGAATTTTGTTCTATAATTTTCTACAAAAAAAATGATATGTAAAAAATATTATTTAAAATGTACATAATTTTAGAAATGAAGATAATATCATCTTTTCTTTCATTCTTTTTGTCACCGTTCAAATCCTAATCTTTCATGACTAAACAGAAAACACTTTTTTTAGAAAACAAAACAACTACGGATGGGCTCTTTGGTCTCATTCTTTTTCTGATCGACTGAAGAAGCTAGAAGAGCAGCTTTGGTTTTTTACCCTTCCAACTTTTATAATCAATTTCTGTAGAAAACAAAGCACTTTGATTATTTTTTGTTTTTGGTCTGAACAAAGTAGCTCGGTACTTGTCAGCAAAACATCACCTATGCTATTTGTCGGACTGGACCATCTTTATTGTCTAATAGGATCAGAGAAATCTGATATTTCATAGGTCCGTCATCATAACCAAACCCTAACCGAATTGGACAGCTTCCTGTTAGTATTATCGAGAGCTGCCAAAATAAGCAAAGTGATCAAGAGGAGTAGACAATTCTTGGTTGGAACCAATCGGGTCGGGTTGGTTTCAGGTGGGCTCATGGGCGACCCAATGGTTATGAAAAGAAAGTTTTTGAGGAAACGTGGACCATTTCTCAACCCTGCAGTTTCTCTTAGTGGCTTTCTTCGTTTTAGGTGAGTATGTAGCCATCGGACCCATGGCCATGCTTACTTTGTTTTTCTGCTCTTTTATAAATTCCCTTTCATGCTCTAGATAATATGAAATCTCCTTTTCTCTTTTCTTTCTATCACATAACAATTTCTTTACTTTCAATTTAAGAAATAATCGATTTTAATTTGATCTGGAAAGCAAACTCTGCATGACTCATCTGATCCAATTTTAATATTGGACAACAAAATCCCTACGGTTAGAATACAAAGTGGTTTGATGATGAATACGTGTATTCAATTTTTTTTTTTTTGGGAATCTATTCAAGTTTGTTATATCTGTATGTATTATTAAAACCTGATTTTTTTAGTATTTCTGCTTACCCTTATTGTGATTTACAAGAATTATTTATATTTATATGTTTTTCAAGATAATTATATAATATAACATTATACGTTCTAAAAATATTTCTTAGCAGTAATTATTAAAAAATGTATCCACACAATTTAAAAATTACAGAAGACTAATTAACCCATTTTAATTATAAAAACATCAAAATAACTAAGAGATCTAGACAAAATATTAATAGATGAATGATCATATTTTAATATTCATAAATATGTAACTATAGTTATATAAAATATCATTTAATTATAACGATATTGAAACAAAAAAGAATAATAAATCACTAGAAAAAGTATATGATAACATTATTTATTTAAAATAAAATTATCAGCACGTCTCAAAGAATAACTTTAAAAAAACTCTTTTAATATTGAGGAGAAAATATGAAAATATTTAATTAAAAAATATTATACATTATATGAACTTTTTAAACTTTATATTATATTTATATAAAAATAAAAAGGTTAACATAACTTTTTTAATTTACAAATAACATTATGCATAAATAAACATAAAAACAAAATTCGGTACTTAGGACGACATAACTGTATATAAACAAATATACACATAACATTAAAGTTTCATATTATTACAAATTATCTTCTATATTATGCCTATAATTAATTTTAAATTAATTATTTTAAAAAATCATAAATATTTTTAAAAAATTATTTAGTCCACACTCAGCACTACTCATTATAATCTACTTACGCGTATAAGAAATTTACGAAGAAAAAGAAAACCTAAAAGTGAGAACCACAATATCAGTGAAAATGAAAAGAAATGAAAAGATAGCAAAATCTTAGGTATACGGTATACCATTCATTTTTAACTTATAAAAGTGGATAACAACGCATGCATTTTTATTCTATTGATCTAACATTAAAAGTTTTATATCCTTGATATGTATTTGAAATGGTCTAGTTGTATTGTTTTTTTTGGAGATATCAACAATGCTACAGTAATTTTTTACTCTTATAGTTTATATATTTGAACCTAGGTTATTTGACAAATACAGAACTACTTTACCGCTGGACCACGTTCGATTTTTATGTTATTACACCCAAAACAAATATAAATATATATCTTTCCGGTAACCGGAACCGAATCGAAATTAATAAGAACCGAACCGGAACCGAACCGAAATTCAATCGGTACCTATATGGATATAAAATCTCTTAACCCGAAAGAACTGGAACCGTTTAGATCCTACCCGGAACCGAACCGAATACCCGAATGCCCAGGCCTATTTATGTTGTAAATCGGTAAAGAGCAAAAAAAATTCGTTTAGAAAATTAAAAAAGAAACAAATCTCCAAAATAATAATATTTTAGGTTTTGATAACCAAAATTTTTAAAAATAGAAAATGGACAAAATTAAACGAAAAAGATAATTATTATATCCCTCCTTCTTATTTCATTAAATATATCTAATTTCTTTTATTAAAATTTATTTTTAATTTCCATTTTTTGAATATTTTTTCAGAATTTTTTTATAATTTTTTTTTTCAAACTTTTTCAAAAAAAAAGTTTTATTTTTTTTCAAATTCTTTTTTTCAAATTTTCTTTTTGTAAAGTCTCTAACATTTTTAGACAAATTTTCATAAATACCAAGAAAATATGAGTTTTCAAATTTTAAGTTAAGATTTTAGTAATACTTGTTAAATAAACAATAAATGAGACATATAATCTAGATTGAATATTATATTACCATTTCCAATAAGTTCTCTAACATTTTCAGTAAGGTCTCTATATTTTTAATAAGATCTCTAACATTTCAGTAAAGTCTACAGTATATTCAGGAAATTCTTTCTAAATACCAAGAAAAAAGAAAGTTTAAATTTTAAGTTAAGCTTTCAATAATACTTCCTAAATAAATAATAAATGAGACATAAAATCTATATTGAATATTTTAGTAACGTTTTCAGTAAGTTTTTTAATATTTTCAGTAAGATCTTTAATATTTTTAGTAAAGTCTCTAACATTTTTAGTAAAGTCTCTAACATTTTCAGAAAGTTATTCTTGAATTCATATTTTAGTAATATTTCAATAAGTTCTCTAATATTTTTAGTAAAGTCTCTAAAATTTTCATTAAAGTCTACAAAATATTCAGGATCCCCTTCAATTAAGTCTATAATATTTTTTCAATAAATCTTTCTTAAATACTAAGAAGGTCTTTATGTAAAAACTAACAACTAAACCATAAATAATATAATGAGTTTCAGTAAAATCTTGGTAAAAGATTAGAAAAAATTCATAAATTTATATTTGATCAATTGTGGGATGTCACATTTTACAAAGATCATATAACAACTCAGATATAATACATATAAAAATATTTAGAAATGATATACATATATTTAGAAAAGGCTACCTAAAATAAATTTGGGAAAAAAGTTTTGGAAAAAAAAAATTGGGATAAAATTTTTTTGAAAAATTTGAAAAGGAAAAATCTCAAATTTTTTTAATTATTATTATTATTTTGTTAAAAAGAAAAATGTTTTTTGATCCAAAATATTTGGGAAGGATGGGTAAACTAGTCTTTAATTTTATTTAATAAAAAACCATTCTTCTTTTTCCAAAACATTTTATCGTGAATATCCCAAAACAGTTTATTTTGACCATTATTTCAATAAGGGCTATCTGAATAATAAGACAATATGTATGGTTTAGATCATATACTGTATTCAGCATAAAAATTATCTTAGAATAATGTAGTTGGTATAATTTAGAAAAGTACATTTTTGCGAATGAATGATGCAATAAAAAATTCTTGAATAGTTAACTAATTAGTTATTTTTTATTTTTTTTGCTAATTCAATCGTCTTTCTAGCGTTTATAATACACTAACTATATAGGTATAATGTAATAAGTAATACATATATATATATATATATGTGTGTGTGAGTGTGTAGTTATTGCAACTTATAAAGATTTAAAGACCAAACATGTTTTTCTTCTTTTTCCTAGTTTGTATATTTGTCAATCATAAACACTTCACAACTTGTGGCCTTTACTAGTTCACCATAACAAACATAGACCTTATTGATTTAGTTTCAACTATAGCAGACTTGTCTCTTTAATTTGATATAGTTCATCGCTAAACTATAGTATCCATTGGTCAAAAGTCTCCAGTCGCTGCAATTTAATTGCACCAGTGGTCTATGTTCAATGCTTCATAACATTAGTCAACTCGAATCCCAACGTTGATTCTCTAAGCATTTCAACCATTGCACATTTGTCGTTTGACTTCAATCAAAAAGTTTGGTTATTGAATCACTAGATGTATATTGTTTGTGTTGGCTTTAGATTTAGAACCTAAATATTTTTTGAACTTTTATATTTTATTTTATGAAATGTTAATTAAAAACCAAAATTTAATTTGTGAAACGACCAAAAAGAGACAAACTATATTGTAAATGATATGGAGCACTATTAGAATATTTTTATTGGGTTGAAAACCTAAAATGTATCCAACAAATTATTTATCAATATTTTATTAAAACTAAATCATAACTAAAAATATATTCAATTACTATAATTAAACAAATAAACTAATAACTTTTTAGAGTTTTTCACAAACTCTAACTCTAATTGGAGTTTGGAAGTAAATATTGCGGGTAATGACTAACGGTTAGAAAAAACACTATGATATGATAATAAAAGAGAAAATATAATTATTAGTGACCAAACTTCAACTTTGGATTTCTAAAAATGAAAACGCTATTAATTCCAACGATTTAAAGTGAATTGTTTTCTATAACTTAAATTATTACTGCGATTAAATTTTAAAAAATAATCCATTTATTTATTTTAAGTATTGATCATGGACATTGAAACTAGCTGCTCTATACTGCCGCTGCAACCAGTCAACTCCAACACATCTTTACATTTTTCTCTAAACTTTATTTTAGAATATGATTCACTCCAACCCACCTCTATTTTAATCTCTATAAATAGAGTTTAACATTTTTTTGGCAAATTAACTTTTAACAATATAAATAATTTAAAAGTTATTAACAATAGTTTTTTAAGTTTTAAAATTTTGTATTTATAACCAAAATGGATGAAAAAGTATTTTTCATTTTTTATTTTATTAAATTTTTTATTTGTAATAAATAGTTATTTAAGTTTTATCTATAACTCTTATATATATAGTATAAGTTAATTGATATCATAATTTTATGAAAATTTTGTCAAAATCAAATAAATGGATTAATTTGCATTTTTATAAATAAAATATATTAGTGCTGAATTAAAAATAGAATCTATTTGGAACATATTTTTATAGAAAAAATAAAAGAAAATACACTGAAGTAAAACTCACCACTATTATAAAATTTATCTATTTTAGAGAATAAAAATAGGAAATGGTCTTATACTTGATTTCTTATCTTTATAAAGCTGTTTCGGAGGTTGTTCAATACATATAAGGTATTGATATTATGTCTTTAGTAACCTGTTTTATAAGCTATTTTGTTGAAGCCAATAAGTGTTAGCATAAATGAATACCAAAAAAAAAAGTTTTAGCATAGATTAACAAAACAGGTGTTTCATTGAATTCCTTTAAGTGATGGATTTTGTATGTAGATTGAAATTCCTCGTTGTTGACGAGTGTTTTAATTGCCTAATTAATATCGGTTCTGCAATAGTGGTGGAATGTGTGGGATTAGAATATCAATATCTTCCTAAATCCATGATCTAAATAGCCTACCTTACCGAAGTTTCAAACACATATCGTATGAAACTATGAATCGACTTCACAAACTATTATACCATACAAAAATAAAAGGTACAAAGTGAAGAACCAACATATATCCTTTTTTGGCCCATGCATGTGAATATGTAGCAAGCGACACGCTTCTCTGTCCCCTCTTCTATTAGCAGTATATTTTCTTTAATTCTTTTCTTTTTCAGTTTCTCACCCGAAAATTCTTTTTTTATTCAGTACTTCTTATTTTTAATTATTATATAATAAAAATAAATATATTTCTTTGAAAGTCACTTATAAAAAATATAAATATATATCTCATCCTTCCTATCGGTTCCGCCTTCAACTTCTTCCTCAAATCTCTCTCCACGTCTCTCTCTCGCTCTTCATCCTCGTTTCTTGTAGAAACATTCAACAACTCTCAAGAAAATCTTTTCTCCGATATTAGTGAAATAATGGCGGTGGATCTTTTATCGGAAAACTCTAACATGAGTCCAAGAATCTCATTCTCTCGTGACTTCTGTCAATCCGATGCAATACCCATCGAGAAACGTCCCTTACGATCATCGCCCAACTCGAAACCGTCGAGTCTAAACTCAAGCGTGGATTTCGATTTCTGTATTCCCAACGGCGTAAACTCAGGCGAAAGCTTCGACCAAGGATCTTGGTCCGCCGACGAACTCTTCCGCAACGGAAAAATCTTGCCCACCGAAATCAAGAAGAAGAAACAAGCATCACCACCACGAGGTCCACGACCACAAACCGAGAAACGTGATAAACCGGCAAAAAAAGGATGCGATACCGGTTCATCCAAACCGGATTCTACAAAACAGAGGAAACCTGTTGAAGAAGAAGCAGACGACGTCGTAGTAACGGAGGAGAAACCTAATACGAAGTCGTTTTGGGGATTTAAGAGAAGCAGTAGTTTAAACTGCGGGAGTAGTTACGGACGGAGTTTATGTCCGTTACCTTTACTAAACCGGAGTAATTCAACCGGTTCAACATCGAGTAAACCGAAACAGAGTTCGAGGAAACACACCACAACGACAGAGCATATAAAGCTACAACAATCGTCATCGTTGTCATCTTCTTCTTCTTCTTCATCAAGTAACAGTAGCTTTCAGAAACCACCATTGAAGAAGAACTACGGAGGTTACAGTTACGGTAGCCATGGAAGTGGAATTAGAGTGAGTCCGGTTATAAACATGGTTCCTTCTGGACATATGTTTGGTTTGGGATCTATATTCTCTGGAAATGGAAAAGACAAGAATAAGAAGAGATAGGGTTGGTTCTGATTTGGTAAGAAAGATTATTATTCCTGGTTTTACTGTTTGATCTTTCTTCTTCTTCTTCTTCTATGTTTCTTTCTCTGAAACTCTGAAGATTTTCTGACAGTGTGTTTCTGTGGGTCCTATTGCCAACTTCTTTCAGTCTTTTTTATTTTTATTTTTTTAGATTGTTGTGGTGTAATTGTTTTTTGTTTGATTTGTTAGTTTGTCTTTATCAATGTTTAAATCTAGATTTTTTTAATTTCAAGAGAGGCTGCTAATTTTCAGATACACATCACTAGCATTATTAGTATTTTAGGTTGAGCACATCAAATGAGATTTTATTATCTTGTGTACTTATTTAATTAGTTAGACAGTAGTACAGTACTTTCGTAAAAACAAAGATATTCGATTCATTAACACACATAAAAAGAGGATATTCGATATTTTCTGTCAATCATTTTTATCACATATACTAGTATTATTACAGTGAGTGCGATTTTTAAATAAAATGAAAGTCCGACATGGATAATACGAAATTACGACAAAATAAACAACCTACAATCATATTTTTCTTGTCAGCATTGGGAAATAATTACATAATTTTATTTGTTGTGTACAATCTTTATAAAATTGTGCTTTTCTAATTTGAGGATCGATTACTATTATTCATTTTCTTAATTTGACCACTTATAACCAAGAAATTTGGACATTATAATGGAAGACGAATTGATTAGTCAACTCATTATACGGCTTTTAATTGAATCAAAACATTAATGTGCTTGTGGGAAACTGTGGATCAGGTGTCAACCGGCCGTGTCGTTCCAACTTTTTAATCAATGATTCGAAATTGATTCGTTCAACTTAATAAATTTAATATTCTATAATTAGTGGTTGAAATTATAAAAAGATACTAACGGTTAAAAAAAGAAGACTAATGAGTTGAATAGCATTACATCTACATTTATTTGGTGGCAATGTAATTGTAGGAGAAAGACTACGACAGTATTACGAGACAGACGTTTTCAATTTGAAAAGAGGATGGATAATTCCCTCGATGTATTGTAATCCAGCAGTTTAAGTTATGAAATGAAACGTTGTGAACAAAAAAAAAAAAAAGATAATCTTGATTGAATTTTCAATGTTGCCGCACAAGGTATAGATAACCCTTGAGTTAGTCTATTATACTAAACTAATTTTGGTAATATAATAGTGTCTAATTAATGATAAATGTTGTTTATAAAATAATATTAGAGTTCTCTAATACAATTAGAAAGTGCGACAAGACAAGTGACAGGTAAACAATTCTCTTTCGAGCTTGTCCTATTCTGTTCCTTTTTTATATTTCTCACATGGTGTGTAATACCAATTAATGTGAATTATCAGTAAAGTAACACAAATAAAAAGGAAAACATATAGATAATTGACGTGAAGTCTACTTTTTCCATCTTATCATTTCATATAAAGTTAAGCTTAACGTCGTGCCAATTATTCATTTATTATTTTCTACGTTTATTCCTACTATTTTATGGTTTAAACTTGCTAAAAAGGAATATAAATTTATTACTTTACCGGGTCTTAATAATCAATTAATCATAGTTAGTTACGCGAGTCGTATAAAACTTTCTCAATAGTTCGATCAGTACATGTACACGTAGGCGTGTC
This sequence comes from Sisymbrium irio, assembly GCA_000411075.1. Taxonomy (NCBI): domain Eukaryota; kingdom Viridiplantae; phylum Streptophyta; class Magnoliopsida; order Brassicales; family Brassicaceae; genus Sisymbrium; species Sisymbrium irio. Next base: position 6,705 of record ASZH01045321.1, on the reverse strand, counting down.
CTACTGCGTCAAAATAGTAATTAATCTATCCATCAGTTACATGTACCGTACGTAGGCGCTTAAAGCCACTTCCACGGAGCAAACTCTACGGCGCCTAAAGTTCATTAGTTTACGCGTGTGTCACATTATTTTCTCTGTTTCATTTTTTAGTATCGTAATTTTTATGTCTAAGAAGCATAAAAATTAATTCAAAGGAAACTCAATGTTTTTTGTTTGATTGGAAGAAAACTCAATTTCACAAAGTATACACATGCATCCAATATATATAGTTACGGCACATCCATATTATCGCGTTCAACAATATATAACCTTTTCCTGTTCAAGATAGAACATTTAGCAAAATTTGAAAAGTCGACTATTATTTAATGGTCCAGTCATATTTTATTTTATAATTGTATATGTTGTTTTGTCAACATGATTGGAAAATTAAAGATTTCTCACAAGTTTATAGGAAATTTGAAGAACTTGTTTCTTTGTTTTTTGGGATTTGGGACCTTATATATGCAAACGTTACATAAAGAGAAATACTACTATATGATACTCAATAGTTTGAAAATTAAATGACCAAAACTGATAATATACAATAAATTTTTTTAGGGTGCTAATTATTTTTTTATCCATTTTTTTTATCAAATTTACGAAATCTGTCATCCGCCATTCAAAGAGAGAGAGAAATGAAAAAGACCGTGAAGAGAAGAAGAAGAAAAAAAAAGAAGAAGGAAAAAAAAATTATCAGAAAAATTGATAAATGTTATCAACTATTAGAATTAACATATATATGTAAAACTTACGTGTTAACAATTGTTAAATATTATCAGATATTATAGTTAAATAGTAAAACTTACATGTTAACAATTGATAAATATTATCTAATATTAAAATTAATATTATATGTAAAATTTACGTGTTAACAATTGGTAAATGTTATCGGATATTAGAGTTAAATAGTAAAACTTACACGCTAACAATTGATAAACATTATCTGATGCTAGAATTAACATGTAATATATGAATTTACGTGCTAACAATATTCATATATTAATAGCAGATTTACCAATTTATATGTGCTAACAATATTAATGTAGTAATATGATAGTTATAACATGTTAATAATAGTATCTGCCAACTTTATTGAATGTTATATATAGCGAAAACAAATTAATGTTATTCGATATTAGAGTTAACATACAACGAGTTTGACTAATTAATAATCAGATCAATAGTTTCGATAATGGCAATTTTGTAATATTTTCAAAATCCGAGGATTATTTTGACGTAAGTTTTTTCTCTCTTTCCTACAAACCTAATTTAAAAATTCAAAATGTCAGAAACTTAATTTTTCAAGTTTCCTATGATATATAACTAATTCTCCCTTACATAGATTTATAGTTTCTTTATCTCTATAACTACACTATGTTAACGTTAAAATATATAATTTGTATATTTTCGAAATAAAAACACAATTACTTATACTTTTAACCATATTTTAACCAATAAAAAAATAAATAAGAGAATTTTAGTAGTAAATTTTGCATTAAAATTTTAAAACGACGCTTATTTTGAAACTAAAATTTTATTCTACAACGACACTTAAAATACGGAAGAAATATTAATTAAATAGTTCAAATTTCATAAGTCTTTTATACTTTTCAATAAAGCAAAACTGATCTTGAAAATCTACAAACTTGGGAGCTCAACTTTAAATCACAATTTTCCTATGATATAAAAGAGGTAGTTATCATTGTGAAACTGTTATTAGATCACTTTTAAGACAAGGGAGTATGGATGACAATTATAATCCGCAAGATGTCAACCGCCACATGGTTGTAGGGCACTAAAAACACTTTAATCCTATTCTCTTCTGGCTGTCACTATTTTTTGCCTTTTTCTTTTTCCTTTTAGAAAACTTGTTTTCCTAAAAAGATATATTTTCATTTTCATTTGTGTTCATTAACTTCAATTAAATTCATATATGCGACATTTCTTATGAACTTCTGTTCTTTTATTTTTAACCTTGAACTTCTGTTACTTTGCGCCAGAATTAATTTCTTCCAATTAAAGTGGTCCAGTTGATTTGATTGCAATTAAATTGGTACTGAATAAATATGGTAAGAACCACATGATTGTACGATAAAATTCTTCAATATTGTTTAGAAACGTCAGAAACAACATTTAAGTTGGCTTCAAATTTGAATGGGAGATAACCATAAACCATGTATGTATGTTAGTTTTCGTAACACACACTTATTAAAGTTTTTGGTTTTACTCACTTCTCATCAAAGCCGAAAGACTCTTGCTCATATAGTCACAGACTCTCATTGTACCACTCATTCGATTAAATGGTACCACTAATCTGTTTAATTATATCAAGCCAGCAAGATCTAGTTAATTTCTTAGACATTTTAAAGAAGTGATATGTATATACTAAAAAGTAATATATTTATCCTAGGTAGACTAGTTCAATTGGATTTTCTTTTGTTTTCTGAAAGAACTCATCGTCGGTTAAGGTTCTTTACAAAACTCACAACGAATTAATGTAGCCTCGATAAAACGGTGGGCCGAAATACACGCTACTATAAACCCGATTGATGAAAAGGGAAGAAGAATAATATGGGCTAAAATACTATCTCAATAGGCTAATTTCTTTTTTTTTATTCGTCAAACTTTGGATTTGATTAAGAGGCCCGAAACATATTGGGCATAAAAACAGTACAACATTTATATAATCCATTAGTATACAAAAGATAAAATAACTAAAGAACAAGATATTAAGAGCACTATTATCGCGGTAGCTTAATGGTAACTTAGAAGATAGTTTAGGAGAAAAATTGTGGGTGGACTTCACAAAAAACTAAACAACCATTGCTTCTATTACCAAGATAAGCGACATTGTTTGTCTCTGTTTATGGGATCCACGCATATGTGGCGGCCCACGATAAAGATGGCTTAAGAACATCCGCATGGCAGGTTGCTTACACAGGTTTTTTGGAAAAATTAATAGTGGGTCCCACCAAAAAGAAGCAATTGTTGTTTTTATGATAAATAAGCGAGATTGTTTGTTGTGTTTCGCGAGACCCACACATACGTGACGTCACACATGGTTCATTGTTATTACTTTTTTTAACTAAAAAAAAGAAAATAAACAATTACCCTAAATCTCTACTATGCAGATGTCTAAAAGGTTGATTGTATAACATTCGTCGGACTCTTCCGCCTCCATCTTTGTTTTTGATCAACAATCAGCTTTGCATAGATTCAGAACCATCAGCATCTATTGTTAGAAGCAAAAGCTTCTTTTTCACTCAAAGAACAAAACCAGCAATTTATTGTTGTTCTGTTTCTCTCTCAGACACTCACGTAAAAAGACAAAATCAGAGTTGCAGAAACTGACTTTTATCTATGAAGACTGAATTGTTTTACGGACTGATTGTGCAATAGTTAGACTCGATGTCGTACTTATACAATATGAACCAATGTGTTTACGAGACACGACTCCTTGTGTAAACAACACAAATTACAAACATTAGTTTAGTAACTAACTTATGTAAATATATCTATCTTATACAAGATATGATTATTTTTCTAACACATAAACAAAGACAAAGATCATGCATGGAAGCTTCAATCTTCTACTTAATATGATGTACTGAAAAATCCTTTTGCTCTAACAAGAATTTGAATAGATCTCAGAAAACGCCGGAAATTAAAGCAGAGATCTTCAGAGGAAGAGAACTCCTCAGAACTTCATCTAACGCGACGATAAATCTGAATCAAAGTACTCCACTCTAAAAAGATCCAGAACAACTTGAAACTTCCCCCTTAAGAAACATAACACTATATTGATCCATAACAAAGAAAAAGGAATTACTCTCTGTGAAGGAAAGAAACAAGGACACGGCGAACAAAGATCTAGTCAAACTCTTGAGGATGTACACATTCGACATGGATTATAATGTCGACAAATGTGGCAAAAGGAAGAAAAGACCAATTAAAACTAAAAAACTTCAAAAGATATTCTAAAGCAGGAAAATAAGACCGGATAGTCAGACGTAAGATCCGACAGGCGGAACTTATCATCCGATATGTATATACAAAAACAAAAAAACCAAACCACCGGTAAAACGGACGACCAGTTAAACAAACGCAAAAAATATTTTAGAGGATTCTAGAGAGAAGCGAAAGAAAAGAAAAGAGAGAGAGTTACTTCAGTACATAATTTCAATTCATGCATTTGACTCAAAGAATAATATAATACGGATTTTCTTTTTAGAACCAAACAAATTATAATACTGATGTTTTTGATGGCAACGAATAATGTGGACTACCATGAAATACAATTCCTAGTTTAAAATTATGCAAAGTAAACGGACAAAAATCTGTCTCAACACAACAGAATATGCATGCATGCAACAGTAACAGACATAACTGTTTTTTTTGCCATGCAATAGAAAATACTTAATTCGTGTTTTTGGATTGGATTCCAAAGACTTTTATTTTATTAATTAATATACGTATTATTGCGTAGGATTAGTTGTTATTTTAAAATTACATTAAATTTTCAGTTTATGAAATTTTATAAATTTTTATAACCTAACTTATGTTAAACAAAATGATCATTTTAATTTTTCCAACATTATCTTCAATCTTTAGGTTTTTTAATATTAATATTATAATCTCTTTTTTTGGTTTTTAGTTTAGTTAAAATGACAAACATTCTAAATAACAATCATGATTTGTAAAAAAATTGTTTTTCAAAATTTTGTGATCTCAAATTTATTTTTTTTTTACAAAAATATGATACATTAATTTTTAACCAAAAAAATTAATATATAAAAATTCTTTTTATATAAAATAAAATTACATTATTTTATATTTATTTTTTGTCTTTATTTAAAATAAAGTGTTATTTTTATTTTTATTATCATTAGTTTTATAATTAATTTAATGATAGATATTTGATTAACAAAAATAATAGGAATAATATAGATTTAGTATTTTAAAATTAAAATCTTTATAACTAATTTTTAGGTGTTTGACAATAGATTTAAGAATAAAAATAAATAAATATAAAAAGATGAGAAATTTTTTGGTGCTGTAACATCAACTCACCAATGTGATATCCAAAATATCACTACCCTGTTTATCACCCAATTTTACCTATAATGTTCAGGCCTACAGCAGATACAAAAAGAGGCATATTATAAATAATACATACATGCATGCATAAATATATATTCAACCAGAGATATTTAGTCCATAACCACATGCATGACTACCAGAATCAATTACAACTACTTACAACACCAACCTATAAGCTTTAATCATTAAAATTCACAGACTTTTGAATATTTTAAAATGTTAGGTTGAGTTGTTTTACTGATTCTATGGCTCGTACTGGAAAAAATCATGTGGTCTAATCTTGCTTTTGATATAATTGTTTTAAGCGATTAGATTCTATCCACCTTAAAATTTGGACAGCTTTTTTTTATATATAATTCGTACTCGTCAGTAAAGATGATCATGCGGTCATAAATGTCGAGTGTCCACTTCGAACTTAGAAGTAGATACTGTGAAAAATATCTTATACTGAAGGTGTGATGAAAAAGTTAATAAACAAAAATACTGCCTACACTATATTGTATGCGACAAAAACTTAACATATGCTATAGTATCTTTAATTTACATATACACATGTTCAATTGTGCTGTCTTTTGGTGGTGATTGAGTATTCATTTTTGTTAAATACAGTCTTTCAATCTTCGAAATTATATGTTTTCAGTGAGTTTCTTTTTTCAAGATTTCATTTGGTAAATTTTTTTTCTGCTAATATTATGAATCATATGCCTTACCTTGACTATTAAAATTTAGAGTTGACTTTGCACTCAGAATAATCGTTGAGTTAGAAAATCACTATCACTTGGATCAAAAGAATAGGCATGGATCGTGTCTCACGTCTCTTTTCTAGCTATATATAAATGTATGCAAATTAATCAAAACCTTAAAGATCGATTAACAGTCTCTTTTGGCTTTATCAAATCTTATCAAAGAATAACCAATATGTAAGAATTGTGTCTACCTACGATATCTTAGAGTCTAATAAAAAGCCAAACAGATATTGAAAGCATTATTTTATCAACACAACTCCAACATTGAAATTGAAATCTTCATTTAAACAAACAACCAAAAGACTATAAATATTATTTTCTAAAAAGACTATGTTTCAAACAGCGCGAGAGTCATTAGTTTTGTTAAGATAAAGAGACTAAATAGCAATCAAATATATTGAGATAAAGTAAGAAACACTAGTATCATAATGGAGATATTTTAAATGTTATGTAAACAACTAACACAACAAACAAGCATCAGTGTAATAACTATGCTGAGAATTCTAGAATTACCCAGATAACGACCAAATTTAACTATACGATCATAAAGATGTCACTAATCCATAAACCGAGAACGGCGTGCCATAAACCGAAACTTACATAACCAATAACTCAAAGAAATAACTTCCACTTTATTAAATAATAAATAAACGAAAATTCAGTTCAATAAATCTAATACTCTGAATAAAATACTGAAAACACTGTTTTAGAAATAAAATACGAGAAACGAAAAACGTCATAAGGCACCCGATCCATCGTGTAACCACCTATTCGTCAGTCTCACCTGAAATGATAAGAAAAAGAGGGGTGAGTAACATGG
>ASZH01045320.1:0-22883 GCA_000411075.1 Sisymbrium irio | reverse complement strand
CACAGACTCACAGCTGTTGTCTGTGGTCGTCCCAGGTGCCTAAAAGACAATACAGAGAAATAGACCAGTCACTTTCTAACTACAGAGAATTCTCAAGGACAAATCACACATTAAACAAAGTCAACACAAACAAAAAAATTCCACACTGATTTGGACGGGGTTTAACTTCATCACATCGCACCTAGGCAATGATTCAGGGACTTACAGTATTGATACGATGTTTCATGAATCCATTCTCGTAAACCAAGTGGGAGACTTGTTTCTGCAAACGGTCGTTCTCTTCCATCAAAAGCTTGTTCATGGCACTAAGCTTTCTGTTGACTGTCTGAAGACGAGCAGACTCTTTCCTCTGCTTCTCTCGACATCTAAAAAATTCAAACAACCCCAAAAAGAAACATGAAAAGAACAGCTAAAGACAAAACAGCAGTAGTAGTATTATGATAAATGTGTTGAATAGTAGGGCGAATGAACAGAAGAGAGAGCAAAGAAAGACCCTTTTTGCTTTAGAATTATACCAGAATGACATAAAGAACAAAAAAAGATAACGTAATTTCCAACATATTCTCTGCAGAAAAGATATTAAAAACTACAAGAAAAAAAGAGGATTTTTTTTATAAAGCTCATCAAAGACAGTTTGATTAGCTGTCACTTTTCTTGTATTCAACTTTTAACTAAGCAAGTGAAACTCATTTTTATAGACACAATAGATCTGAAATTCAAAAGCTTTGCCATGGAGAGAAGACACAGAGATTAACCAAAAAACATATGTCAGAGAAGAAACAGGGAGCAGGAGAATTAAATTTAATTAATGTTTTAATAATCAAACATGTTGTTTTCTTCAAACACAAACAAACAAACAAACAAAAAAACCAATTTTTAATTTTTACAAATACAAAAGATTGATGCTTTTTTGTTTTTGTTGGTCACCTGCGATTCTGAAACCAAACTTTGATCTGTCGAGGCTCGATGTTACAGAGAATAGGGCATTCTCGAATGAGCTGCTGTCTTCGGAGAGAGCTAGGTTTAGGGCACTCGGCGTAAACTCTCTCAAGAGCTTCGACTTGCTCCGGCGTGTACCTCACGTACTTGCCTGAGTCGAACCCTTTATCAGGAGAGTCTCTATCGTCCATGGAGTGACCCATCATAATGAAAAAATCAAACACAGAGCTTTAGAAGAAGATGAAGAGGAGAATAAAAATCGATACTTTGAAAGGAGAAAATGGGTTTCGATCGAGAAATGTTAAACGGGTAAGCCCTCTGAGTGGAGAGAGCCACGTATGATGAAGTTCATGAGAGAATGGTCGAAGAACAGAGTTTGGGTTTTCATCTGCTCTCAAAGAAGAAGGAGATGGAAAGTGGAAAAGGAGCAGAGCAAAGGGAGCTAAGTAGAGAGAAGAGATTGGTCTTTTTTCTCTCTCAGACACTAATCTCGAGATTCTTTGTAAGAGAGAGAGAGAGAGAGGAAAATACTGAAAAAGTAAAGTAAAGATTTTCCGAGAAGGAGAGGACAAGCAAGAACACAACAAGAAGCACTAAAACGGGTAAAATTATTATTACTATTTAATAAGAATAAAAGAAATAGAAAAAAGGTGAAATTCACAAACGCTGAGTAGGTTGAATTGGTTTAAAAGCTTTCAACTGTTGAGGCCAAACAAAAAATTGCAACTTTTTCTTGTTTAAGTAATGGTGATTATATAAATGAATGTATATAGAAAGACATAGATAAAAGGGTAGGCTTGACAATTGACAACAGTAAATTAATCAATTTCTGAATACTAAATTCGATAAATGAGTTAATCATTTTATAGTTATTTGAGATAAGTTTTCTTCTTATAGCTGTAGTTATTTGACCATACGAAGTGTCGGATTTTAACCGTTTATAAGTGTTTTTCTTACAGAATACGTCTGTGAAATGGAGGAAGACTCCGTTGTTACAAAGAATTTTTTTTTTTTTTAATATCACTTAATTATCTACTTTGATTTAATAAACACCAAATTCTCCGTGTCAATGTGTTTCTGTCAATTGGCATCACTATAATTGATTTTGATTAAAATTAAGTAGATGTTGACAAAACAGAGATAAAAGGATTGAAAGCAACAGAATTTGAAAACTTGGATGTATTCAGACTAAGAGAAATTAGTAGCATTTAATCAATAAGTAGGAGTGAAAGGCTAAACACTGATAGATTAGAAAAGCCAACACGCAAGGCTGCCTCTTCAAGTACTTAATAAGAATTCCTATTGCTAATCGCTAAAATCAATAACGAGATTTTTATTATTTTATATACTACTAATATTTTAACATCATAATTGTATAATTGTTTTTTAATCGTAAAACGAAAGTGTTGTTGTCAGAAAGAAACGGAATTTTGACGAAATTGGGTAATTTGCTAACTTAGGCAAATAAAGCTGTTGGCTTTTAATCTCTGTGACAGTGGCCTACCCAAACACAGCATCAAATTTTCCCCATCATCTTGCTCTCTCTTGTCCTAAGATGATGTATGTACGATTTTGTATATGCATGTACATAATTCCATGATGATGATGATGTTGTATATCCAGCCTTCTGTATTCATAGGGATGATGGTGCATGAGAAGTATGTGTAATGTCACTACGCGCGTGAGAAGCGTGAGATGAATATCTTTTTGATTTCTTAAACTAACGTTATAATTCTCTTACGCTAAGTGTTTTTGTTTGTTTCTTTAACTTGTTTTTATAAAGTTGTGAATAAATTATGAGAAAACAAATTAAGACAGGCCTGCCTTTGCTGGGGGTACAACCTGTATCTGGTCCGGGTTCAATTTTCAATTGGATGGTTACAATTTTTAAATGGTTGTGTCCATTCGTCCAAGCATTTTTGTTCTTCTGTGAACTTTTTTTTTGGTTTTTCGTATAACTAACTAGAGTGATTTATTATGTCTTATGTGGACTATATTATACACAAAATACAAGTTTATATCAACATGACCGATCAATGAAAATTTGTAATGTTGTTGGATAATTTGCGATAGATTAGTTTTGGCCTTTTAGTATATCATATATTCCGAGTGTAAATTCGTTCTTATGGCACTAGTCTCGTTAATTTGATGTTGGAAGCAGATAACCATGGAGAAAATCCATCGGTATACTCAAATACACGTAGAATCTATTAATTTGAATATCATATTAGCAATACATATGGCTGTTCCTCCTCCAATGTCTCCGACTGTGTTAGAAGGTTTACTTTCACACCTTACGAGATCCTAAAACACAAGAAAAGAAGCTAAACATGATACATCTATCAACATATACGACCAAACACCAAATCTATCATTACGAAATATTTTGCTATCTTGGCGAAAACGACTTCATCAATTTCTGTTGTTTGTCTATTTATAAACAGAATAGTGTCAAGAGAGTTGTACATGTGCATATATAAAATGTACATGGAAACAATGATTCCATATATAAAATAAAATATGTATAACTTGCCTGTTTATACTTTCAGCTCCTTATTTATGTTGTTTAATACATGGCATTGCCAAAAAAAAAGTGCAATGATAGAGATTCTAGCGATGGATGTCAAAAACATAGTAAGAAATTATAAACTACATGAAGAGTAGAGGAAAGCAAACTCTGGGAGTGAGAAACAAGTGGTATTTAATTTAGCAAAAAAACAAGTGATATTTTATCTGAATAATAATATGTTAGGCGAGAAAAGTAATTTATATTAAGAAATTAAACCGTATATTAACATCTAGATAAAAGGATATCTTCATATAAAAAGAAAACAATAAATACGAAAAAATGTGTAATAAAGGGATGAAGAAGGTCATGTGAAGTCTCATCATGAGTTCTCACTTTGTGCATGCGCTTCGATTTTCTACATGGCAGTCGCAGATATACCCACTTTGCCCCGTCTTTTGCAATCTAATTTGTATTGCAATTCTACAATACTCAACAATAAAATTATTCTTAATCAAATAATAAAAACACAGACAATGGTGTTACTAAAGGCTCTTTCTTAATAAATTCTTCTTATATGCAACTCACTATAATTAATTGTTAGCATGCTTTACGTACGAGAGTATATCTCGCGCCACTAAAAAGCAACATAGCTAGCTCTTTATGGTTTTTAATTACCTCTGTAATTGTCTTTGTACCTTTTATATCTATTTTTTGTTAGTGTCACGCGGTGGAAACTACGAGCCAGGGGTTCCCCTGATAAAACTCAAGACATGTGAAGAACCAAAAGTACTAGACATTATCTATTATGTGAAAAAGAACATAATATCTCAATTTAGAAACTAATTATCAATTTTAAATCATAAACGCAGACAGAAAGAACACATTTTGTATTTGTCTATATAATTTGGAAAAAGGGTTGGATGACCTTATGATAGGAAGAGTATCTGTAAAAGAAGAAAATCTGTTTAATATTTTCCACTTAGGAATGTCAAACAGACCTTTGTGCCGATGTTGATCTCAAAGTCAACAATTGCTTTTTCCTTAACATCATAATAAAACGTGACCATCTCTTTTTAGTGGTTACGGGTAAACGCACACAAAGCAACACTGCATAGTTACTATAACATTAGTCTAAAATATATGACACGTCTATAGTTAAAAGATTTTGATCAGTGACTTTTTGTCGCAGCGGTTAATTTCTCTTGTTCGGGAGAATTACTTACTGTTAGAGAACATGCATCCGGTAATATTACTACATTAATATTCAGATTTTATAGGTTATATACTATGTAAATATATATACTTCTCCGTCATGGAATAAGATCATCACTGTCGCAACTCTAACACGGTTTCAGAATTGCAAATTTTCATCGACATTATTCTATGAGATTCTTCTTTGATCATCATGATTCATTGATTAGTGGATAGAGCAAGCTGCAAGCACATTGGAAGCTCTGGAGGAAAGTATGATTTGACATATAGAGGTCGCGAAACAACATAGTATGATTAAACTGAGATAGAAAACTGGAGTGGAAAGTCTAATTAGTTATGGAAAAATGTTAGACAATCGATCATTTTACCCAAAAAACCTAAATAATTTATATAAAGATGATAATATTTTAGTGATTTGAAACGATATGTTCTTAACATGAACAGGTTGAAATTTGGTTCAGGTTTACTCTTCAGTATCACATTTCTATTTGAACAGAGCAAAGTAAGTTTATTTTGCATATTTGAAAGTCAAAGTATTTTTAGCTGTAAAAACGTAGTATTGAATACATTTACGGAGCAAAAGAAAAGGGTTTATCTTGCCACATTCCCAAATCACTATTGTCACTTCTTTTTTTTGTGTTGATTCTTTCTTCCATTCTTCGTTTTATTACCAAAATTTCTTACAAAACAATAGCAGTAGCATTGTTTCTTAACTAAAACTTCATGATGACGTTTCTTTTATTTTCCTTTTTTCCTCGTGGGATTTATTTTTTTACTCACAAGTCTAAAAACCCACTTAGCTAATTGCTCCCAAGATCCTATACATTTCTACCAAGATTTGTATATCATAACACTAAAGACATCGATGATCTGAGACCAAACAGAGCCAAAATAGGACAAAGCTACATGTATGTATGACTTTCTCAAGATGTACCACCAGAAGCAGCCATGGCGGATTTACCAGAGCTAAGGTTGGAATTTTCTTTATGACTGCCTTCGTGATGCTCGTCGTCCTTCTTGGCATTGAGAAACCGACCACCACATCCTCTTGGTCGTCTTATCGCATGCAAATGCCGAGACTCATGCAAATAAGGCTGAGAAAAGACACTCAAGATTCACCCAAATGAAGTCTCCAAGGAAACATAAGAATAATGCGGCTTTTCTAAAGTATTCTTACCTTACGTGACTTGACAACTTTGTTCTGTGATTCAAGCTTTGCTCTGGATTGCCTTCGTCTCAGTATTCCATGGTATTGCTTTGCGTTAACAAAAACAGGTTCCTCGACTGCATCAGATGGCAAAGGCACAGCTTGTTGCTGGAGTCCCATTATCTGCACATGTACCTGAAATGATTTGTACTAATAATGCTGTTATAATTAACATGATCCTGATCAAGAAGTCGTTGTAATGGACTCAGTTAAAAACACCATACCCCTGCATAAGGTCGTGGAGGATACGCTTGTGCGTCACAAGGTGGTGCAAAGATGCTTCTGTAGTAAGGATCTGGATGTGGGTAGTGTCCAGGTGCCTTCAATGTAATAACGAAAATCTGTTACTTGTATATTGTGAACGGTCCCACGAAGTGACTCAAGAAGTAGTCACACTACAATTTGTTAACTAGAAGGTCTAAAGCTACGTATGAGGAATTGACTTCAAATTTTATAAGGAAATCAAAGATTTGGCATGTTAACTATTGATGGAACTGATTAGCAGTAGTGATCAAGAGAGATGTGAGTTGCAAGAAACTAAACCAAACATTTACAGTTCTGATGGGTTTTTGATCGCTGAGAGATGTTTACCATGGAGTGAGGAAGCTGTTCCGAGTAGACTAAGCTAGTAGCAATTGATTCAGAATCTCTTCCTGGAGGAATCGGTGGTTGGATTTGGAATTGAGAATGAGAATCTTTCTCTTCTTGTTTCTCAATGTTATCTGGACAAGAAGACACCAAACTTAACAAGAGAGCACACCAACAAGAATCAGTAAGAAGGAATAAACCACATGAAGTCGACCAAACAGTGGAACACTTTGAGGTCAAAATCTATGTTTAAGAAAGCAGAATTAACTTGGAATAAAAGTAATATAAAACATGAAATGAATAAAGAAGAGAGAGCAGAACCAGAAAGCTCATGGATTGAAGAAGCCATGACTCATGAGCTTTGATGTCCAAAACCACAACTCTGAAAGTTCCAAAGAAGAAAGAAAACACCAAAACAGTCAGTGCATGGGAAAGTACTACTGATTAAAGAATCAGAATGATCCTACAAATCCAGAACCAAAGAGAGATGCTAAATCATAAACTATAATTCTCACAACCCCTCCACTATATTCTAAACATCAGAAAGACTTTTCCAGGAAACCAAAGCTAGAATTTTCAAAATCAGAAAATTTTGACCTCTGCAATTTTCTATGCTCTTGCTTCTTGAAAGTCTCTCTGAGAAGCAAGCAAGCAAGAAAGAAAAGTAATAATCAAAAGCGCTAGGGAGTGTCGTTTTCTTCCCTTCCGCAAGTTATTCCGCAATTTCACACCCTACACTTCGGAGCGTCCTTGTACATCAGGTAAAAACATCATGCCGTCTTTCCGTTTCAGGAAGTAGGAAAAACGACAAGGTTTGTAATAGTTGATGCGGACGCAATATCGATCGTACAAGTGGAGACTGAGAGAAGCGTTTCAGATTGCACGTAGCAGATTACGGGTAGATCTGATGTTTCTGCCCGAAGTAGCTCACTTTCCGATTTAGTCCACGGGTTTCCACGCGTCCCACCTCTACCCGCTACCCTGAATTTAAATATACTATTTTCCCATTTGTGAGTCATCGAAAGCGAACCGGTTCGCGTTTGTTCGAATTACAGAGACAAAGAAACCAACTCTCGGTTTAGAATACACCAAACGAAATTCTAATTTCGAATCGTGTGTCTATCCGCCGCTAATTAGTGTGTGTTAGACCAAAAGAAGAAAAGAAAGCTCATTAGTGAAACACTAAAGAATCTCACTAGATAACTAAAATTAGCAAACCGACGATTGTATGATTCTTAAAATCTCATTACAAAACATTTTATTAAAAAGCGATTCGAATATCTTTGTAATATTCTATAAACGTTTGGTTCATTGGTTTGGGTTTATGGCAGCACATGAAAGCTAAGATTATTCTTCGACTTTAAATACCTCACGTCGTTTTTTGATGTCTCATGTCATTACATGATTTGTTCTCTGAGAATATTCCAAAGAATTTTTCTTCTCAAACCAACAACTATCAGCATTTTTCATGTTTGAAAACTCGAACCACATCAATTCAATTATTTTATTAAGATGCTTAAAATCAAATAAAAAACAATAAAAAGGTGAAAGGAGACGGTAAGTAAGCTTAATAGACTTCAACATGCCACTGCTTGTTCTTCCTGAGCTGAGAAAGCTTCAACTCCCAGCTCTCACCTCTCTCCTCTGCAACTCTCTTAAGCGTATCTTGGATACCAGGCATCATCCCTTTAAGCCCACAAAAGTAAATATGAGCTCCATTATCCAAAAGCTTGAAGATCTCATCACTGTACTCCTCAATCTTGTCCTGAACATACATCTTTCCACCTTTCTTGTTCTTCTCTTCTCTGCTCAACGCCTTATCAAACCTAAAGTTCTCCGGGTGGTCCTTTAAGTACTTGCTGAACTCATCATCATAGAGAAGGCTATCAGTGTTGGCCACACCTAAGAAGAGCCAAGCTAAACCACCAAATTTGTAGTTTGGAACGTCTTCCATGAATAGTCGACGTAGGTAGCCTCTGTAAGGAGCCACTCCTGTTCCCGTGGCTATCATTATATGCGTCGCGTTTGGATCGTTCTCGGGTAATAGCATTACCTTCCCCGATGGACCTGGTTTCGAAAAGTATATTAAGCTCTTATTCCAATGGTTCTACAATTAATGTACAATGTGATTAAGTTTACATACCAGTGATCTGAATCTTGTCTCCGGGTTTTGAATCACATAGGAAGTTGCTGCAGACTCCGTTCTTTGAAGGGTCCTCTTTGCCAGTCTCGGGATCGTAATAAACAGCTCTTCGTACACATAAACTCGCCGTTTTACCGTCAAAGAAATCTCCATACCTCGTTGATGCAATCGAGTAAAGGCGAACACTGTGTGGAGCTCCTGGTTTCTTCGGGTTCTCACCCTACAACGCACAGAAAGTTCCAGTTCATTACTAGAGAGTTCTGAAGACAACTGAAAACAGCGCAAGGGACACGACTTACGGGAGGGATGACACCATAACTCTGTCCTTCCCAGTAAGGAAGGTTACCATCATGATCGATCACGATATGACAAGTTTCTCCTGGAGCTTTCGGGCCAACGACTCGCTCCACGGAGACAATCTTAGCAGTGTAAGAATCTTTGGGTTTGTACAAGTTCAAAGGAGGATCCTTGGGGTCTTCCAACTCTATAGGAGAGACAGAAACTTTGGAGCTGCTTGCTTGTTGAACCGACATGCATATTGTTGTGGTCGTGTACCGTTTTGCATCTCTTATGGTAGTTGTTTTCTGGTTCAACGCCAAGGAAGATGTCCATGACTTGCTGTTGAAGCTTATGCTATTGTTCTGCTGCAGGAAAAAAAGAGGCACATCAAACTCCGATGAAATGAAAATCAAAGCAAACATAATCTCAAGGAATGTGACAAAACATGATGAAGAAGAGAATAAGAAACCAAGATTCATTGTTCAAACACAGCTCAAGCTTAATCTTTTAACTCTTCTTTGCAGAGAAGTTTAAATATGGAGATCGAAAGAGAAAACTAAAAGCTATTAGAGAGATTGGATGCATTTTACCTTGAAGATGGATCTTCTAAGAGAACGTTCGTTGCCAATTGAAACAGAGACAGCAGCAGCAGCCTGTAGAGAAATGAAATATGCATCGGACTAAAGCTTTGTGCTTTTGTTTTTTTTTTACTCTGACTCCTCTTTCATTAAGCAAAAAATAGTTAATCTGAGGAAAACACAAGGTTAAACCCACATAAAACATCATAAAACCCTCAGACCAATAAAAATTCAAAACTTTCCCTCGTTTTCTCCGCAAACAAACAGACAGACAAAAAAGGGTACACATTAACACTCGGATCAAAAACCTTGGCCCAAAATAATCAAACGAGTAGAAAAATCAATCGTTGACTTAAAAAATTAGGAAACGAATAGTTATATTTACTGACCTGAGAAACAGCAGAGTGAGACATTATTGTAATCGGTCGGAGAGAGGAGTGATGATGAGTTTCGTCGGAGATGGAATTAGTATGACCGATTGAGTAAAGATCATGAATATAAATACAGTAAACTACACGATCCTTTGAAACTCCTCAAAGGCCAACAAGAGGGCCTCTCCTTTCCTCCCCCTCTTTTGGACTCCTCCAACTGACGCTTATATGACACTTTTATTTTTTAATTCATTTTTCTTCCAATCTTTTCAAACCAATTATTTATTACTATTGCTTAATTGAGTAAAATTAATTAATTGTATATTTACTTCCAAATTGCTTAATCAAATATTCAAATTGGCAAATAATTTCAAACCGAACCAATTATATCGGGTTATGTATGTAGACCAAAGTCACAAATTATCTTTATTTTTGGAGAATCAATTTCAGAAAACCAAAATGAAAAAAGGTAATTCGTCTACCTCTACTTGGTATTATCATGAATGTGATCACAAGTAACAGACGAATTTTGCATTTTCGGGTATCCGCGAAAATAAATGAGAGCAGAAGCGACCATCAAAGCCACTCCAGTGACTCCGCACACCAAGCTACCCACAACCAGCACGTGGTTCATCACGTGATCATCACCATCATCATCGTCATCTTCCTGCTCTCTTGCTGATGACGACGACATCACTGGAGATTTCACCGCACTAGGCAATGTCGTGGCAGACGGTGAAGACGTTGAAGAAGGGGGTCCGAAGAATGACGTCATTTCCGATGATGATTCTCCCGGTTCGTAGTAGTACTCGAGTCCGTGATCTGACGGTCGCAATTCTCTAGCATCAATGGTCGTCGTTGATCCTATGATAATGATTAGGATCATGACTGAGATTAGCGGTGGTGACAAAACGGTTATGTGTGAAGCCATTTTTTATGCTTTTTGGAGAGTTTATACAGCTTACAAGTTGCTAAGTGAAAGGATGGTGCTATTTGTATGAGAAATACAGTGTTCATTCACGACGACATGATGCCGTTTTAGGTTAACATCCCGTGAACAAATAAAGTTTTACAGTGCAATTTTTATATATTCCACGTCGACTAAGAACAGTCTCTCTCGACTCTCGTGCTTTGTCTGATTTTGGTTTTAAAAAAAAAATATTCTCGTGAATTTCTTTGTCGGAGATTGGCCCTAAATTTACGGGAATTTCAACAAATTCAGTTAGAACAACTCTCAGATTTAATTATCTACTAGAGTATTATTGACAATTTTTTTTTTTATTATTTTCAAAAAGCTTATATAAGATAGATAATTTGGACTTGATTTATATATTTTCGTTGTTTTCATTGTTTTCACGGACTTAAAAATATATGAACCAAATTCAAACTATATTTTAAATAAACTTTTTGATAATAAAAAAAAATTGTCAATAACGAGATTATAACCTCAGTTGTTTTCATGGATAATATTGAAAAAATAAATCTACAATCTAATAGTTGGATGTCTGAAAACGCGATATATAACATTTTATATTTTATTCTAAACGACATCGAAAATGTGTTTCAATCTTCTTCTCCAATGTCGATCAATTCCTCCTTCACTCTCGACAGCCGCTCCTACGGTATGTTTCCCAAATCTCCGCCTTTCCCCCTTATTGACTCTGTTCAAATCTCCAGTCATGGTAATCTTGATTATGTCATTCAATCACATATTCGATGTTCGTTCGTCATTTATTTTTCTCAAATTCTGAATCTCAAGTTCATATAGATCCGAAGCAAGGAATTACTGTCTTCCCAAACGCTCTGCGTTTCCAATCATTTGTTGAAGAAATGAAAACTAAATCAGCTTTATCAACTTCGGTCAACCTGTTCCTATACAGGTTACCTTCTCCACTGTCCAATATATACTACTTCCAAATTCAAAAAATGTCTCACTCTCGTTGTCTTAATGTTTTGTTCACACCATTAGTTAACTACACAGACCGTGCTAGATATGCTCTTCGTATGCCAAATCTAAAACCAATTAACATGTGAACATGAGAATCTGATACTTTATTTTTGCTGGCCTAAGAAAACCAATTCAAATACAAACTCTCCAGTGGCAGTAACTTCTCTAAATATTTACATGTCGTAGCAGCGTGATATTCCTCTCCCGGCGACTGCAATGAAGAGGTGTCAATGAATTGAATTTTACGGAGATTCAAATCCGGCTTCCATTACTGGTAATCAATTTCTCCTCCTTCTCCCCAACTACCTTATAGTCCTTCTCAGCATTTTAATAAGTATCTACTACTTCAAATCTGTTGGTAATATTGTCTACTCCTATCTGTCCTACCCTTCCTTCTTCTCACTGTAACTCAACTTCAATGTAAACCCGAGCTCGCAAGACCGAAACATGTTTAATGATTAATTTGTTTGTCCAGCTTTCCCCTAAATCGAATGAGCTCTGACTGATCGTCAGTTGTCATTTCTATGAATGCAATTCATCATTGTTGTGAGCACATTTGCTAATCGAGCATTTGAATTCTGATCGTCACCAGATCATTAAAGAGAACAGGTCACCTTCCTCACATATCATTTCACAATCCATTTACTATTCTTATCATGTATGTGTAACGTACGTAACTTCCGGCAATTCCTTTATTGAACCAACCCATTCACCTTATTAGAGTATTGTTTTTTCTTTGTGCATTGTTAATATATATATACTACATCAACCTGACGCCTCTTCCGATTTACATTCACAACCCTTATCATTTCTCTACAAATAACAAAACTCAAACAATATGTTCCCCTCCACCACTCTCCAGGTTCCTAAGCTATGCTTCACTGATTTGCATCTCGGAACTTTCCCTCAACATGTGTTCGCTCATGTTTTGCGTTACTGGGAGGTTCAAGAAACAACCACTGTCGCCAACTTACACGGCCTACTCGTTCTGATGATTGATGATGAGGTACTTAATTCTATTTTATTTTAAAATCATCTTCCGTTCTGCCTCAAGATTGAAACTTTCATCCGTTATTATGCAGGGTTCATTGATCCACAGTATCATTGCTCCAAACTTAGTTAACAAATACTATGGTGCATTACGAGAAGGCGCTCTCTATGAACTTAGCCAGTTTGAAGTTCTCAAATGCACCAAACTATATAAGCTCACGTTCCGGCCATTTGTTTTTAACTTATTGGATTGCATACAAAAGATAAGTTGCATACCAGTGCCTTTCCACGGTATCAAAATACCCACCAAAACCTTCAATACCCACAACCACGACCAGCTTCTTGGAATTGAAAATATTGGATTAGTGTTGCCTGGTACGTACTCTTTCTTCTAAAGCCATAAGTTTAAATTAATTTAATCTCATGTCATAGTAAGTTCTAAAGTTCATATTTACGGGTTATATTTACGGGTGTAGATATTGTAGGTGAAATATGCGCCATAGAAGGATCATATCTCCACAACCCTAATTCTACTGAGATGATCACATTTTACATTAATCTACAACAGTAAGCAAACGCCTAACCTATTGCACTGGTTTATTTTAACTCTAACCATCGTCGGGACCCCCTTAATATATCTTATTTGTCATAGGAATCTCATGGCTACAATGTTTGTGTGGGACAACATAGCTGCTACTCTCCGGAATATGTTCCGCCCACCAAATAGTGTCAAACCCATTGTTTTGGTAACAGCTGTAGACCCAAAGACCATCAGAGGTATTATTTTCACCCATTTATGATTTCAATTCGCAGATACTAATACTTTCATGCAGCCTGTGTTTCCCAGAAATTCAAATTTCCCTCACCACATGACTATGATTTTTTAAAACTAAAAAAGTTAATAAACTTATTATTGTAGGTAAATTAATTCTGGATACGACTATGGCTACACGCTTCTACTTCTCAAACAGCATCCCCGCTATTAATCAGTTCGCCGACAGGTATGTTTGATTTCAGTTCATATACAAAACAAAGTCTTTTACCCCCAAATTAACAGGGACTATCTTTGTCAGATTTGGTACCCAACTACATTCGACGCTGCCACTCATTGAGACCACCAGGCTTGTAAGAAAATTGGAAGTAGTTCCAATTAAAGAATTAAACACATTTACAGATTGCAGAATTCATATGTGACACCATGATTATTGATGTCAAATTCACACAACAAACCCCTTCTTACAATTATGATTCAGCAAACTATTTAGGGGACAACAGGTTAGTTTGAAACAATATTTATTCTGCTATCATTCACCATATCTTCTTACCTGACCCTTATAATGTTGGACTCCTACTAACCTTCACAGTAGGAGACACACTGCTTTCACTGTTTTTGATGGGACAGCCATGGCAACTTTCATTGCCACCGAAAATGTTTTGCTTGCTTACTGGTTTACACCTAAAATAAAAATAGCAACAAAAACGTAAGTTAATTTAAAACTAACTAAATTATTTTGTGGAAACAACAGAATTGTTTAAAACATACAAAATGAAAAAAAAAACAGATAAACTCAAATAAAAACAAATATAACTTAAATTTATAAATATTAACAAACAATAAAATATAAAATTCATCCAACAAACAAAATTACCAAAAAACTTTTTAAAAAATAAAATTAATTATCCCGCGCGTAACACGGACTTTCACCTAGTGATATTAAAAGATCTTGACAAAAAAATTATGTCTCAAAAAGTACACTATAAAATTCTGAAGTCTGCATGTCAGTACTTATTAGGTTGATCAGCTGTTTGGACTATGATACAAATTGCATGTGATGTATGGTTGATCGCATATTCCAGGCTTAATGGAGAGCCATACTTTCAATGAGGAAAAGGGAGGAGATATCGGGAGCTATGCGGGAATGCAAGGAGATCAGTTCATTAGATTGGTGGAGACAGCCTTGCCAAAACCTGTCACACTAGTCTCCGCTTTCCAAGTTGCATCAGATTTGCAACTGTATTGGGTTTGGAAGAGGCAATTGGGGGTAGAGAGATCTCTCAGGTGAGCTCGTCATCGCCAATTGTTCAATCTGCTATTCTTTCACACTTTGGATCATTTTGTTTAGTGTGTCCTCTGCTGTGAAGATTCTATTGTTGAAGAGTCTATTGTTTCTTGCGTTCCAAAACGACCAGCAAATCTAAGGTGAAAGGGTTGAAGATACGATTCCAGCTGGGGGAAAGCACAAATTCAATTTTATGAGATGCCAATTGTGCTCAAGAGTCTACAAGATATCCAGAAAGATGGGACTATTGAACGGAGCCAAGCTCCAGACTTATTGAGCAAAGGGGCATTAGAAGAGCATATGAGATGTTGTCTCGAGACTTCCACAACTCCACAGCAAGGATCAATGTCCATTTATCTGTTCATCAAACTTTCTCGTACTAGTAGGGCTTTCTTCATAACTTTCCAAATAAATAATTGATGGGGGTTTAGTGGGAGTTAAATTTCTAGACTCTCTATTATTATTGGTTTATGGATTTGAACATTTTTACTAAAATTTATATTATTGGTTTGATGATTTCTTAATTACTTACAATTCATTGTTATTCAAAAAGGTGAGTTTTAAAAGATTCTATGATTCTGCAAAAATATAATGTTATTGAGAGTTGGATTTTAAACGATTTAACTCATTAAAATGATTTTGAAAATATTACATATATCTCTAAGATTCTTAAAATCATTATTATAAAACATTTTACTGATTTTCTAAATACACAAAACTCTCTACAACTCTTTCCGAATTTAAAAAATCTTTCAATTCTTAAAATCAACAAACTTTTTATAAATCCAACTCCCACTAACACCCCTTTAGTCTTTAGAGCCTTTGGGAGATTCCAAACATCTTCATTACAGTTTTGATGAATAGCTTGTGAATAAGGGAATAATCATCTTGCCACATGGTACCTTTTTTTGTGGCATAAACCCCAGATGAATGGCCTAACCAGTTTGCTTATCCTTTTCCCATGATTTGCTAGGTTGGAGGGGCAAGATTTGGTTCTCCCAGACTGGGAGCAAAGCCTTGATCCTCTTTTTATCCCATGTTATGGATTGGGAAAGATACAGATCCAAAACCATATGAGGCTTGCATCATATTCCAGCGGAGGTCCACATGGGACTTGTTGTTCGGAGAAGGTTAACCAGTTGTCTCTCCAAACATTAATTTGTTCCCCATTGCCGATTGTCCAACCATGGAAGGAAGAAGAACTATGTATTGTTAAGAAGAAGAATGATGTAACTTCAGCTAAGCTTGGCGAAGAAAGCATCATTGATTCTGGATGTTTGGGAAACCAAGCCCTCCATCTCTCTTTGTAAATATAAGTGAATCCTATGCAACCAGCCATTTTCTTACCTCCTTTGTTCGAGTCCCACCAAAAACGTGTTAAAGCAGATTAAATTCTTTTACATAGGAAACCCGGAAGCTTGAAACAAGTCATCGTGTCTGAATGCATGAAGGTGAGGACACTCTTTAATATAATCATCTTGCTGGTGTATCTATAACAGAGAAGAGATTGATTGTGTTTCTTTTTTTGGTAAAAGCATGAAAATATGCCGAGTTTTTATCACCTAAACTAAGCCATAAGGATCAGCTTCTCTGTTTCCAGTTTGCTTTCGTTACTTTATATGCCTGATTATTTTCCTTGATCTGCTCTATGATGGCTGCTTCAGTATACTGATCAGACATAGACTCGTCAAGTAGTTATTGTTGAAGTGTTATCATGTTACTGCTATTTCTCTCTTATTGTCTGCTCCACTTGATAGTAGCCATTCTAACTCGACCACATCTTGAATCTACCGGGTAAGTTGGAAACTTCCTTCTATGTCTTTTCCACTAATTTATTGATCTCTTCATCATCATTTAGTCGTCGGTTCTATCGAAACATTATCTTCTTATCCTCTGTGGTTCCGATTATGATAGCAGAGGTTTATTCTCTAAACCTTCAAAACAAAGGTTTCTACTTCGTACATAGAGGAATTGTTTTGCCTATAGGAAGTTTACCATAACTCAATCTAAGTGACATCTGACCGCTTCATCACTTCTAATTCCTCTCCAGTACAAATGGTCTCCTGAGTGCTGAGGATTGAAGACCTACATGTGCCAAAGGCCAAAGACCTATATCTGACCTACATGTGCAGTTAAGGTAGGTGGCAAAGGCCAATCAATAGGATTCTTCACCGTTTCAACAAGTGGTATTAGTGATTCACATTTAGTCAATTAGGTTTGCGATCGACATTTTTCTTTTGAAATTGGTGATATATAACTGTTCTAGTTTTTTTTATTTTTTTCTGACAAAATATATCTATTTTGATGATGATATATTTATAAATCCCAATCAAATTATAGTATATAAACATATAAGTTTGTCATTATGTTATATGTTGTAAACACACAAATCTACCATCATTTTATATAAATATAAATGCTTACCATCATTATATATATAAACATAAGATTAATAAATAATACAAATTGACTATTATAAATTTGCTACCATAGCAACGAATAAAATTATTTAATGTAGTTTGTTTGATTAAAACTCAAAATTTTTAATAAATTTATAGTCAAAAGAAATAAGTCTACCACTTTATCATAAATCTATAATCACTAAAAACTTATGTACCATCATATGTACAAGCCACCATAAATTAATCGCCAAAAAAATAAATGATTAAAGTGGCATAAATCTACCATCAAACAATAAATCTACTAACATTACATATCGAAATATCTACCACAACTAATAATAAATTTATCATAAATAAATTTACATACTATTTTATAAAAATAAATACCACATTCATTTCGATAAGTATAATACCATTCAACTACTAAATCTACCATCCAAAAGAAAATCTAAAACCGTTGGCCAATAAATCTACCACATGAAAATATGTCTACCATAACGAAAAAATAATTCTCCAAAATAAGTCTATCGTGTTGAAGATAAATGTAATGTTTTATTAATAAATTTATTGAGTGAAAATAGCTTTAGCATTTTTAAATAATTCTACATACCTAATAATAAATCTTCCATAATTAAAATGGCAATTTTTTTTTAAAAGTATGTATATGCTTCTTATTTTTTGTCTATGTGACAAAAAGATAATGGTATTTTCACTAATACTTTTTTTATCAACACATCCAAGAAAAATAAGATAGATTGTGAATAATTATGAAATATTACACTATTTGGTTCAAAAACCAACTTTCCAATGTTAATTTTTCAAATATTCCTATTTATTTTACCTTTTTCTCTTGGCAATAGTTAATTTTCATTTTTTGTTATATTTTAACATAATTTGTTTATCCCTCTGATCCTTTTTTGTTACTAAAAAATATTTGCATATTGTTCTTTGAGTCAAACAAAGAATAACTTAGATGTATAAATATTCTTGAGCTTTTTTTATGTGATTGCTTTACTTTTTGATAAAAAAAGTTACAAATAATTTCATTACAAGAATTTATTCTTTGAGTCTTAATTTTCACTAATACTAAAATAAGCATAATTCTTTACCTGTTCTTTCATTTAAACAAAGAATAATTAAATATAATGATTCTTGTATCACATTATATATATGGAAAGCAATGATCATTACATGAAACCATAATATAAATATTTTTTTTAAAAAAATTGAAAGGAAACTATTAGATGTATTTCATCGATGTCAATATTTACACAATTGAGCAATATTTATTCATTATATCCAACACGCGGGTTAAAATGTGCCGGCTGCAATCTAGTTACCAACTACTATCGTAATGGCTATCGTTCCTATCGTTGTGGACTCTTCTTTCACGAGGAGTGTGCTGAATCTAGTTTCGATGCTTACAATCCCTATCATCCCCAACATAGGTTAAAAATCAAGATATTTTCAGAAACTGAAGATGTACATGGTGAATGCAAGCTTTGTAGAGGTAACTTGCCAAAAATTTACTATTATTGTTTAACATGTGATTTTGCGATCGATTTAATATGTGTAAAAAAGAAAGTTATGATGAAAATTGAAAATCTAGAGACCCATGAGCATCATTTATCTCTTGTTCCAAAGATGATTATGTTTACTTGTCATATATGTGAATTGGATGATGATCGGTTCCCTTATGCATGTGACATATGTGATATGAGTTTTCATAAAGATTGCGCTGAGTCTACACCAGAGCTCAACTACTCTTGTCATTCTAAACACTCTCTCAAGCGTCTCACGCGTGTTCCACGTTACACCAATGGAAAATGTTGCTTGTGTAGAAGCAAGCTTAATAACGTGTTTTATCATTGTTCTGTTTGCAATTTGAGTCTAGATGTCAGCTGTGCAAAGAATCCACCCCCATTTACTCTTGACCAACCCAAAGCTCATCAACACCCACTTACTCTATTACTGCAACGAATTTTTGTTTGTAATGTTTGTGGAATGGATGATGATCCAAATCCATATGTATGTCTCCAGTGCAATTTCATGGTCCATAGAAATTGTCTAGACACACCATGCATTATAAAAATTAATCGACATGTTCATCGTATCTCCTATAATCATAGTCTTGAGGCTGGAGATTGGAAATGTGGAATTTGTCAAAAAGAGATAAATTGGACATGTGGAGCTTATACTTGTTCAAAATGCCCTGATTTTGTAGTTCATATGAGATGTGCTACAAGGTTTCATATTTGGGATAGAAATGACGTTGAAAGAATTTTACAAGATACTGCAGATTCTAAATCATATGGAGTGATCGAAAAAGGAGTAATAAAACATTTCGGTCACAATAAACATACTTTAAAGCTTAAAGAAGAGAGGGATGCTGATAATGAATTTATGCGTTGTACAATATGCACATATCCCATATTTTCTAGCAATTTTTATGATTGTATGGTATGTAACGATTTTATCATTCATGAGAAATGTGCTTACCTCCCAAAAAAGATAATAGATTCCTTTTACAAGATGTCCATGACTCTAATCTCCGATTCTGAATTTGGTGATTATCACTTATGTGATGCCTGTCAAAATTTTTTTGAAGGTTTTATGTACAAAAGTGATAAGGATGATATCCAACTTGATGTGCGGTGTGGTTCTATTTCTGAGCCTTTTGTGCATGAAAGTCATCCTCATTCGTTCTATATCGGGTATTCAACGAGAGACAAATTCTGTAATTCTTGTGGTGACAAGGCAACTGTGTTTTTAAGCTGTGAGGAGTGTGAATTTTTTTTAGATATTAAATGTTCTATTTTGCCAAAGATGGTTAAACACAAAAATGATAAAGACCATTTTTTGTCTTTATGTTATGGAGAGAATACAAAAGCACAGTACTGGTGCGAGATATGTGAAGAAGATCTTAACCCTGAAAAATGGTTTTATTCATGTGATTATTGTGAAATCACTTTTCATATCAAATGTACGATTGGAGAATTCATATGGATTAAACCAAGAGATGATGATGATGGCGATGGTGATGGTGATAATGATAGTGATAGTGATGGTGATGATGATGATGATGATGATAGTGATAGTGATGGTGATAGTGATGGTGATGGTGATGATGATGGTGATAATGATGTTGAATCTTTCTTTGAGGTTATTTCTAATAATTACACAAGTCGACCAGTTTGTAGTGAGTGTGATTCTCGTTGTCGATACCCAATTATCATAATGTTTAAAGAGCGTATATTATGTTCTTTAAGGTGTTTAAAAAATATTCTTTAAGTAAAGATCAAATGTGTATAAGATATATGTTTTGATATGATAATTCTAATGTATGTGTGGTTTTCATATGTTAATTATAATCTTAGTGTGCTCTTTTTCTTTTTCTTTTCTATTGGATTTAATTACCATATTTGATATTAATTAAAAGTAACTTAACCTCAAGAAAATTTTCATTGCAAGTTTAATACATGTTTCTAAGAATATTTTATTTTCTTGCAAGTATTTTAACATACTTTTAGGACTAAGAATAATAAGTAGAGAATTAGAATTATAACAGAAAAGATTATAAATTAATCAGCAGATTTATAAACTAATCAGCAGGTTCTTTAGGCTTCACAAAAAACACTATATAAGCAATCCAAATTGGAGGTTGTTTGCTCCTAACTATATGGATAAGTAATCTGCTCCTTGAAATCTACTGCCCTCTCTCGACAGCAACATTTGTCTATTGTGACAATGTTAGTGTAGTATCCTTCTCCACCAATCCTATATAAACCAGCGTACAAAACATAAATTGAGTATTAAAACTAAAGTACTCAAGACTCTTTGTCTAAAACAAAACAGAATAAAAAAAACTCGTATATACTACATGAAAGCACCAATTTGGTGTTTAAGAACATGTCCACGTCTGCCAAAGTTTTTTTTCTAAACACCTGCCATGTGTCGGAGTTTAACCATTGTTAAGTTTATAAAACTTTGAGTGTTTTAGTTTAATATTACATAGTAGTTACAAAATTAGTTT
Organism: Sisymbrium irio; assembly: GCA_000411075.1. Lineage (NCBI taxonomy): Eukaryota > Viridiplantae > Streptophyta > Magnoliopsida > Brassicales > Brassicaceae > Sisymbrium > Sisymbrium irio. The sequence goes on along the minus strand of ASZH01045320.1, from coordinate 1,624 downwards.
GGTGACACTACAAGGAATTGGTCCTAACTCCGATAGGGATTTTTGACGTTTTTATCTCGGTATTTGGAATCCCTGACGCAGCTCCGAGAAATCAGCAGATGTCGGAGTTTGACGGTCGGAAACGGCATAGGTCGGCGGGTTGTCGGAAGTGACCGAGGATTATTTGTCTCGGAAAACTCGTCAGGAATAGTCGTCGGTAAATACCGAGTAAGTGCCGCCGGAAATTATTCTCAGAAATTTGTAGGAACGTTGAAGGTACTGCATCGATAGCGAACGTCGGAAAGGTGTGTGAACCTCGTAAGGAGTTCCCGACGGTTAAAGCTTCTCGGTATGAATTGGATAGACGTCAAGTATTGCTCGGTTTCTTTCATCGGCAACATGCCATCTGCTTGTCAGTAACTTCTCTATATACTCCTCGACAAATTGTTGATATTTTTCACCACTAGTATGTCGGCAAAATTTGTTAGTTTCAGAGAAATTCATGTACAGAGCATAAACGTTCTGTTGAGAGGATTTTGTCGTTAATTTACAGTTTGCTTGTCGGTTCAAACCGAGAAGATGGATGAGTAAATGTAATATATACAACGAATCGTATCACGAAGCAATGAAAAAATATAAAACCATTATCATAAGAATTTAATATTATAAACTTTGGTTCAAATGTTTGACAAAGCATTTAAGCATGGAAGATAACAAAGATTAAAAACATACTAGCTTGCATATTTTACAACCAAAAAACAAGTTTACCAACTTGTACTTGTCCAAAACGTGATGAAATCCGAGGAAAGAAGATAATATAGTACAAACCAACTCGTTGTGAACAACTTAATAGGAGTTGTTGTTGTCACGTGTTGGGGCTTCTCTAGGAGCTCGAGAGGGAGGGACCTTGTCGGGAAACATTGAACGCATGAGATGGCTCCAGAACACATCATCTTCAACTTGTGATGACAGAACATCAATCTTGTTTGGAGCTTCGTTGAGCTTATCAAGGGTCTCCAAGTACATGTCTTTGTAATCAACGGATTGATTTGGCTTAGCTTGACCATCATCAAAATCCATTCCTCCATAGCCAAACCTTCTACCATGTTGAACTTGAACTTTCTACAAAAACAGAATTAAGCACAAAATGATATCATAAATTTGAATCTGTAAGCACTTGAAATGTGTAATGAGGAGGCTTAAATATAAATTAGGAGGAGATATCGATTGATAAATAGCATTTTTCTCTGCTTGAGAAAGCTCAGTGACCCCAGGACAAGTATCTTGACCGTCAGTCAATTGGTAGAGCTTAAGTTGCTCACGCTCTCTGCATTTTTTTGCTATGGCCTCTGCTTTCTTGTCAACAAACACACCATCTCTTTTTCTTTTATGGGTGTTCTCCATGAATGTAACCATATCGGGGAGCTCCCCTTTTTCCTTATCAGGCTACAAAAAAAACCAAATTGTGGAGTCAAAGCTGAAGACAGTTTTGACAAACCGATTAAGAAGATTAAAATGAAGTGATAGTGAAAGTAAATTACCATGTTCTCACGCATCCGGACATAAGGACAAGAACCGCAAGTGTGTTTGGAAATTCCATATCCTCCACGAGGGCTATTTCGGTTTTCAGAGTTGATCCTGCTAC
>ASZH01045319.1:0-22874 GCA_000411075.1 Sisymbrium irio | reverse complement strand
TATTATTTTAAATTATTTAGATACATCTAATTAATATATTTTATTTATGGTGTTTAATCTCTACATGATTATATGTGATCAAGTGTATTGAAACCTATTATAGTGTACCTATATGTTTAGTATAAATTATCTTAAATTAAATTAAAATTTTCAATGGTATTTCTTATAAATCACATATGAAGATAATGTTATATTGATATTTGTTTTCTCTTTTAATAGTATAGATTATGCATTGTCATTTAAACAGAAAGTTTGCTTTTTTTTTTTTTTATTTGTGGTATCTTCACTAGGTCAAGATTTGTTACGTTGTGGGTATTTTTAAGAATTCTTTTTAAAAACAATTATTTTCAGTTTTTGATTTTCTTAACATTGTTTTTCTATAAGATTTATTTATATAAAAAAGTAAATAACATATTTTATTTTATTTTTAACAGAAAAATGTATATGGTTGATATAATAGATTAAATCATGATTTTACCTTTGTTCAAACGGCCCTAACAGGATTATTTATCTATACAAATTATTATTTTCATGTTCTACATAGTTAATATATTCTAAATTTTATTTTAAGAACTATATATTCAGAATAACATGGTTTTATCATTGTTTTTCTAAAAGAAAATAGATATGTAAGGGAATAATATACATTTATATTTAAATTATATGAGTAGCTACATTATATAAAGTAGACCTAATTCAAAAATAAATAGGAAAAAAAATAATTTTTAAAAATAGACAATAAAATTTAAATCATAAAATAAAATTAATGTTGTGATTATATTTTTCTTTTTTCTTCAAATAGTTTTTTTTCCTTTTTTATTAGATTTTTTTAAATTTAGATCTGTCAAAATCTAGTGGATAGACTTGCACATGGATGATCATGTTAATTAAAAACATTGAGGAACCATAGTTTATATAATATTATATTTATGTAGACTGAAATTATATTATCTTGACTTCTTAAAAATTATATTAAAAACTTTAATTTTTTTTATTCGTTTAAACCTTCATATACCGTAGTACAATACTGTATGACTTAGTAGATTATATACACATATAAACACGAATAAAATCACTTATAAGATAATGTAACAAAGATTAAAATTACCTATGAAAATTAGAAGGTGTTAAAATATTTAGGTGCTTTTGACAAAAATGATTTCGTTGATACTAATATAAGACCTTTTTAACTAGCGATTTGTTATTTGTTAAAAAGTATGAGAAATACTATATCAATGAGTTTTCAACTGACAATTCTACCATAACGATCCACGTCCGACAACTCAACTGAACTTGCCTTTATGAATATCTATATCTAATTGTTGTACCTGCTCCACGCTGAAGATCTCGTATGAGCTTATCTCTTCTAATTTGCACATAAATAACTAATGAATCACATTTTTCGGGAACTGAAACCTAGACATCCGAATAAAGAATCATTAATTAATATTTAACCAAATCACTAGACTAATGAGGATAATAATGTGACAATACAAAATGAATTTGCATATTTTCTAGAAAGCAAAAAAGACAAAAAGAAAATTCAATATATAAATGTACTAAAAGTAAAAAAAGATTGAGTATATAGAGGTGGAAAATAACAAAAAAAAAAAAATCAAAAACAAGTTTAAAAATGTTATCCCAATTTACACAATCAACATAGAGTATGTTTTATTTATTATTTATTGTCAACTTATAATGAAATGACGAGTTGTATTTGTTTAACCACTCAATTTATTGATGATAACTTAAAGTTATATTAAAATTTGGGGTTATTATGTGATTTCCACTCAAAACTAATTGAAAGTATGTGTACTAGCTATTACTCTTTCTCACTTTGTTATCTCTCCAACTATCAAAGTAAGACTTTCTTTTATTAATACACCACCATGTTCAAAAACGAATATCTGAAACATATATAATCGTAAAAACAACATCCATATAATGGTCAAACAACATCCACATAATAGTCCAAACAACAGATGGATGTTATGCCATATCAAATTTAGTCTTATATTGGGTTTTCAAATCAAAATCAATTAACAATGATTTGATTAACTCATATTAATTATAAAGCATTTGATATTTAGGTATCCAACCATCACATGTTTAAACACTGTGCACTTTCTGTAAAACCGGTGTCAAAGCAATATACAACCATTATGGAATATATGCATGCAATTGTATATATGTATGTCAAAGTAATATACAATTTAGTTACTTCAACCATATAAATCGCAGTTGTTAAGTTTTTCTTATTGGTGAGTATTAGGTTTTCTTCTCTTCTATGATTATAATTTTATAAAGTTACTATTCCAACCCAAATTTTATATTTTTGAAAACTCTTTTTCTTTCTCCTCTCTCTCATTTTGTTTCCTTTCATCAATGAGAAAAATTCAGAAACAAGTTAAAACAGAGAGAAAAGAGTAAAGATTTGAGAAAGTGGTTGTGATTGGGACACAAAATTTTTTTTCCTCAATTTTGATCATACCTAGTGAATTCAGTGAGTTTTTTCTGTATCTAATTTCATTTCTCATTCTAGTGTTGTGTCTTTAATTGGATTAGATGTAAGTGTTGATATAGTTGCAATTTTACTTCCAGTAATGTATTACATACATATAAGATAGTTAGCATATATGTTATAGTCAAAAAAGATATTTTTATATTTAGCCGTCAATGTAAAAATTAACCGGCTAACATATATATTCAATCATTCTATTGTTTATGTAGTGTGCAACTTTTAAAATCCAACTTCACTCCTAATGAAAAGAGTAAAGATCTGAGAAAGTGACTATGATTGGAAAACAAAATTTGTTATCCTCAATTTTGATTAATACTTAGTCAATTCAGTGAGTCAACTCAGTGAGTATTTTTATATCTAGTTTCATTATCATTCTAGTGTTGTGGTTTTAATTGGATTAGATGCAGGTGTCGATGTAGCTGCAACTCTACTTCCAATCATGCATTACATATATATAAGATAGTTAACATATATATTATAGTCAAAAAATAAAATTTATATTTATCCGCTAATGTAAAATTTAACCAGCTGACATATATATTAATCCGACTTATAAAATATTTAGACAGCTAACATTTATATCACATGATCATATTTTGTTGTATGCACATGTTCAGTATTTATCTTGTAAGCTGAGAAAAACCAGTCAAATGATTTAGCAATACGGTGTTGTTTGGCAATGAAAAAGACGAGAAGGTTAAGAATTTGGTGAAACTTATTAACGAGAACCATAGTTTCTGTAACTTAATATTCTCATGTGATGCAATAAGAGCAAATTTTTTCCATATGTGATTGGAGTCAAAGAAGAAAAATTACAATGGAAAGCTGGAGAACATAAGGCAAGAGCAACAATGGCTGCAAATCTTGGTGTTGACACATAACGTATTTCCTTGCTAGTTGCAGGAAGATGAAAGAAGAACTCAACAAGTATGAGGGAAAGATTAATAGCTCTATGGTGAACATCGCAGAGCTCAAAAAAAAATTACATTGTTCAAATATAAAATTACTATAGAGATTGTAAATTATATCTGTACAGAAAAAAAAATATTAACTAGTTAACATAAGAGAAGTATAAACAATTTTGAAATAATTTTGAATCATAGAAATGTTAACCGAATGTTTGTAAGTATCTTAATCTTAGTAGTATATATATCTTTCATAATGTTTGGGAGAAACAGTAGACTAATTATACCTATCATGAGAATTTGTGTTATAGAATTTTAACCAATTTTACTGTTACTCTGCTAACATATTCAGTAACAGATAACAATTTATGTATCATTAATATATAATATTTATCAATAACAAAATATACAGCTAACATATTTTATTACAGATAAAAATAAATTTCTATTTAAATCCGGTGAATATAACTTATGAGTGAATTGGTAAACTCAAAAATATCCACTAAGTCAGTTTAGTACGTGAGAATAAAACTTCTCCGACGGAATAATGGACCACAATTATCAGTTTATATAGAGGATAACTTTATGTTTAGGGAGATATAAAGTCATATCATGTGCAATGTATGTATCTAAGGTAAATCTTCTAAAGATTTATCGTTAAATACAGCCGCCTGACAAGAAAAATACTTGTTGAGATTGGCTTAGGATAGTAGACACGTGTCACCTTTTAGAGTAGGTTATATTTCATTATTTTTGCTTTTTCTAAAGGGTTAGGACTACATACATAACTAGATATTTTGTATATGTAAGTCAACTACCCAGTTCCGTAATTTCACACGGTTATTGTGATATTACATCTAATTTTACAAAACATTTAACTATATACCTAATTATGCTATTATATATCATTTTCCAACTAATTCACCCTTAATTATATATAATTTAATTATTTCTCCAACTATCAATATGATACTTCATTCATCAACTAGTTGCACAATCTTTTTTTGGTGATATCAAACATTCACAAAATATGTTTAAATTGTTTTCGATTATGCTTCTACTAATGATAGTATGCAAAATGATCCTTAAACATCATTTTTAACGAGAATGAGATAATTTTTACAGAAAATATAAATTATGATTAAACCAAGTATGAATTTACATAGTTATGATACAAATAAGACGTTAGTCACTGCTGAAAACCCAATCATTCACTACAAAAAAAAGTTGATATTGTTACAAAAATTTGTGACCAAATTATTTATCATAATATTTTGACGATTTATATACCAAATTGTTATTAAAATAATTAGTTACAAAAATGACACAATTTCGTCATAATATTGTGACTAAATTGAAAGTAACAATTTTTTTTGTCACTCATTGTGACATAAATGTTACAAAAAAGATAGTAACAAATATTGTTACGGAATTGCAAATAAATGAAGTAGCTAAACTATACGATTTTGTGACTAAATTTAAGTCACTTACAGTTACAAATGTTTTGTAGGTATATTATCCTAATAAGTCATTATTTTAGTGACTTTTACATTTGGTCATAGACCATGATATAGTTGTTATCACTTTATAACAAAACTAATATAAAATTTAACTTATACAAAAAAAAAGTTCAATTTTAAGAAAAAAATCTTAAACTTGAAACCCTATATTCTAAATAATAACTTATGATTGCTTTTGATTTTGATAATAACATTGACGAATATATAATTTCATCATGAACTAATAATATGTCGGAAATAATATTTATATATGTGTTCTAATCATATCTTTTTGAATTTCTAAAATTTATATATATATATATTGTATTTATAAAGTAAAAGTTAATTTATAAATTAGTCTCAAACCCAAAAAAGCGCACTGTCTTATAATCCAAACTTCAAACCCTATACTCCAAACTTTAAACCATATATTCAAAGTTAAAGTATGATATAAAATTCAAACTTGTAAGATAATTTCCAAATATGAAACTCTAAATTTCAACACAAATCATAAACCCTAAAAATCTAATTCACAATCATAAACACTAAAAATTTAATTGTTAAATATTAAACATCAAATAATATGCCAAAAAAAATCAAACAACAAATTTATATTATAACTATTTTATTAGTTCTGAACTCAAAATTTTAAACCTTAGACATTATACTTTATACACAAATCATAAATCCTAAATTTCAGTAAACCCTAAATTTGTAACCTTTAATTCATGAAAATTATTTTTTAAATGATCAAAATCCAAAAAAAATAAGTTTAAATCACAAATCTTAAAACTTAAATTTCTAACCTTAATCATGAACTCTAGTATTTAAACTTTACATTCAAACTTCAAACTTCAAAATTACTCTATCACAAAAGCTCTACTAAACCAAATTTAGAAAACCAAAATACAACTATTTTGCAAACAATGTTTAAGCAACAACAATGGTGAAATTCAAAGATTTCGATCGAAATTTCGTCTATTCAATGATGAACGGATTTTCAGATTTCCGGTGAGGTCGAAGGCGGATATATCGACTTATATCAAACGTAGTGTAAAAACGTGTATGCTTTTGTTTTATCATTATCTTTCAAAATTAGAATGGGTTGTAATGGTTTGTATTGAGTTTTGATACCATATTGTAAAACCGCTTTTTGTACCTTCAAGGAATTGAAAAAGAAGTTACAGTCCGTTATAACAAATTTCATTAATAATTTTTTTACTCATCTTTTTAATTTAACAATTAATTAACTACTACAGAATTATTGACTAATATATTACTTTTTGTTACAAGTTGTGCCCAATTTATGATTATGATTCATTATTATTTATAATATATTTGTATCATTTTTTGTCGTAATTTTATAATTTATTAGTGACTAAAATATAATAATAATATGTTATTGATATGTGATATTTTTTTGTTAAATTTTGTGACCGATTTGTAACTATTAGTCGTCACGAATTGTGTTATTTTTGTGACGTTATGACCAATTGTTATTATAATTGATGGTCACAAAATTCTGTGATGTTTTTGAGACTAAAACAGGTTTGTGACGATTGTATTGTGTGACGTTTTTATAATTTGTACCAGTTTAGTCACAATAATGTTATTGTGACAAAATATTGAGATATTGTGACTAAAAATATAGTAACAATAGCCAATTTTTCTTATAGTGATTTATGTATATGTATTGTAGTTAAGATCTTTTTTTCTTAAGCTATATTATGAAATCAACAAACAACAATTATTTTTATTATTTGCCACTTGCTGTCTGTTTTGTTCTCACTCTTTTTTTTGTCAATCTTTGGTAAATTTTATATATCTTTTATTAATGGATGTTGTTTGATGTGAATTTATTACATATGAAATGTTGTGTTCATATTCTGAATATAATAGTAAGAAAAACTGTTAGAGCTAATTAATTTATAATTATATGAAGAATATTATAGATATTGTTATATTTGTAAAGGCTTCTGATTTCAATAAAAAAAATTGTTTACAGCATATGTTGAAAGTATTAAAGTAAGTGTGGATGTGGTTTTTCTTTAAATGTGAACACGATGAACTCCATTTATAAAAATTTTGTTAAAACATTAAAATTTTGAAAGACATTTGCTAATTGCAATTATTTGACATAAATTATAATTTGTCTTATGAAGAAGAGGGAGACTGTAAAGAGAAAACCTGTGATTTCTTATAGCTATTTAATATAATCACTACAAACAAAATTTGAAGCGAAGTATTATATCCATTAATATTTATTTTAAGCTAATGTGAAAATTTAAGGTAGTGTTGATGAAATATGCTAACTGTCATGATAAAATATGAGATTAATGCGCGTAGACATACAAGGTAAATTTCCAAAGTATTGAGATTAATATATAATTCATCATATGTTTTTATTATTGGTAATTTAAATTGATGTCTAATAATATATTTTAACGTTTTCAACAAAATTTCCTGATATTTTTATAATAATATTACCTAATTTATTAATAATAATTTTATTTCTTATAAAATAATAATATTTTATAAAATCACTTAGTTGATAATCAATTTATCCTATTATTATCTATTTTTACATTTTAATCTTAAAAAATATATATAACATAGTTTAAAAATGTTTTTTAATCTCTACATTATAATACTTTGCTAGAACTTGAAAAATTATAGTTATGATATTTATAGTTTTATATTAAAGTGTGAGTAACTTGAAAAATTTTAAAATGCAAGAGTAAATTCTTATAAAACACTGATAAGAAAAAATAATTTTGTACAACCCAAGTATAGAAATTTCATATATGAAAAGAAATTTTAAATTTATTTTTTATCAAACTTATTCCATGTGAACAAAAAATACAAATATGAATAAGTTGGTATGTAATGTTAGAATTTTTAAACCAAATCAACTCGTTTTTAGTCTTAATAATATGGTCGTAGGTGGGTGATTTCTCCGGCTGCTTTCTTTGTGGCCGAATAGAGACTTCCCGGCTGATCAGTACAGTCAGAATCAAACGAGGGCCATTTGTACTGAGACAATACAAAAAATAGAAAAAAAAATTTGTTGTGAGGAGTGAAAAGTAATAAACTTCTCAAGAGATAATAATATTTTTCTAATTATGTCCCATCATGTATAGTTTGTAAATATTTTATTGATTTAGGTATATTTATATATTTACTAAATTTATTTAATAAATAGTAAAATCTCTATAAATTAATAATTATTATAAAATAATAAACATATCTTATCCCAAATAGGATCAATGTAAAATTAAATAAAATTTGATAAAATAATAATAAATTTTTAAAAAGCCTCTTAGTAAATATATGTATCCAATGAAAGTATAAATAACTAATTAGGTAAACATATGCATATATATATATAGCTAAAATAATATACTAAAATATTTGAGTATAGATTTTTTATTTAAAATTTAAATCTCATTAATATTTTATTTCTAATTTTAATTATTGTATCAAAAATTCTTGGTGATTATTATCTTTTAGATTTGAATACATAACTTCTAAGACCATTTTCAATGCCAGTATGCTCAAAAATAGAATTTTATCATTTGTATATTATTATTTTAATATTTTTTTAATTAATTAAATTAAAAATGATGAACGAATAGTGAAGAAGCATGGTTCTAAAAATGAGGTTCTAAAATCACTATTTTTAGAGACTATTATTTCTCTCTTTCCTTACCTTTTCTTTTTTTTATCATTAGAATTTTGATTAGAACCTTTGTCTACAACCTCAAATAATCATGGTCTAAAAAATTGTAGATACAATGATTAGCTTTATATTTATATATACTTTCAGATATATTATAATATCATATTTAATTTCATACATTGTAAATTTTAGTTACTTTTTTAGTTATTTTTTATACAGAACTTATGAGTATATATTATTTTGTATAGATATTTAATATATATTATTAAAATCTATTATGATAGGATATAAAAATTTATTAAATCGATTGGTATGATAGAAAAAGATTATCTTTATATCTTTAATTTTGTATATATTATTTTTATTAGCCGATTCATTTAGATTTCTTATAATAAATTTATTTTCTACAAGGTTAAAATTAATTTATTTATCGATTAAACTCTATAAAATAAGAAAATTTTAATATCCCAATATTATTAATTTTGACATATTTTACATTATGTTTTTATGCCAATTTTTGGTAACTTAAACAAATATGATACGAAGACCTGTAATTCAGTTTTCCAAAAATCTTCAGAAATATCCTTTCATTGATCTAACTCCGAAATTTCATAAAATAACAACCATTGTTGCTACGAAATCCACTGGAGTACAGAGTGTTTTAACAACATCACATGAAATAAAATTTAAAAGACAGCTTTCTTGAAAGATCTCCAGACAATATGTGGTTGATTAGGCTTCTTACCAGGAGCCTTCAGCACCAGCAGTCGGGTTGTTGAACGCCTTGAACTCCCAAAACGTCTTCAATGAGTATGGCTGCGAAACCGTCACACCTTCTTCTGTGATCTTCGCTATCTGCACAAAGTTTCAAGGCAATTCCCATTATTGCAGTTCAAAACAAAGAGCTGCTTAACCAAAACATAATAAAGATCATTCTTGTACATGAGATAACAAAAACTTGATAGAAATGACAAACCTGAAGCTTGTTAATAGCAGATCTGTCACGGTACAGAAGCACACGCATACATTTCTCTAGGAGCTTGACACCATCTTCAAAGCTCAGGTCTGCGTGCCACTCATCACGAAGAATTGGCCTAGCGAGATGGTTTCCAAATCCGGTGGCAACATGATTGTCTTCGAAACTAACACCAATCATTGACACCTAAAGAGATCATACAGATCCAAATCAATAGCCACATTCATAAGAGATTATATGCGAATGGAAAGTCTTGAGACATACCATGCCAAGGTAACTTTCACCATTTTTGACACCTCCAAGGACGAGAGTGTTCCACAGAGGGTTGAACTTGTTGCGACGGTTGTACATCACACGAGTCAGATAGTTGTGAACCTCTTTTGGTCCCAGAGAGTTACCATCATCCCACATGTTATCATTCAAGCTGTGTAAAAGCGAGCGTTCGTCAGGCATGAGAGTTGACAAGAAGGAAAGAGTTAAGAAAAAAAGAAGTCGAATCAAACAGATTCTTACACTAGCTCATCAAGATAACGGAGAATCTCCTGAAAGTCGCTTATTTCTCCGCTGGCACCGAGAAGAGAGTGCTTACCAATAGACTTCATTCTCTCAATGTTCTTGTATCTTAAGGTGGATCCATATGAACCTGCAGATTCGCAAAAGCTTGAAAGTCAATACGTAGAGATACCATCAAAATATCATGAACCTATGAAAAAATCATAGCGCTACCATATTCTGACTCGGTGTTAAGATATATAAATCAAACTATTTCAATGAATACAGCTACACAGTGGTTTATGGTTGTAATGTTTATTCTCAGTTTGCATCTCTTGAAGAAATTAACAATAGATGGCTATGAGGGATCCAAACCGGAAACAAAAGGACCTGGATAACTTTCCACTTTATTCTCTGATTCATTTAAACTTGCACACACAATTAATGAAAGAAGCGTCAATTGTATAAATATACTGGAAAAAAATACGTTAAGTAGCCAAACAAATACACATGAATGTCATGACAAAACAGGCTTATTGAAAGCAAGAAAGCAGTTTCATGCCTCTATGTTCAGCCAGAAACAACATCTTCTCTGCATAAATACTGTTAGAACCTACCTCCCAAACTCATCTCAGACTCATATCGAAAGATCCACAAAAATCTAACTTGACCATGATTATACCACCTAGGTAATCATTACCACACCTAAGTCTTTATTAGAAAAGTACAGTAACATCTCTACAACTGTAACCAAAAATACTAATCATAATACAAAAGGCAATTAAAAAGTAATCATGTACAAAACCACTCCAGAGAGCTTGACCACTAATGTATACACAAACAGCATATGTGGGACTTAAAAGTTTCTGAACTTCATAAAGAATCCATACCAATCACTACATCCCTGGAAACAAATGATCAATTTCACCGAAAAGAAACAGCTTTTAAATAAATAAATAAAATACAAAGAGAGGCAAAACAAACACAGCAAGCAATCTAACTCACAACATATTTAACTCTAAACATCCTGGCTCTCTTCGGATTAAATATAAATTGCACGAACTTGTGGAAAAACTAATAAACAAAAAACTAATAATAAGTACTAATAATCCCAATAAGACAGTGATACACAATCAACAATGGGGTGGAAACTAAGGAAACGAAACATACCTCCCATGTCGGAAGCCATCAAAACCCCATCTTTATACTTGATAGCAACAATTGAAGTCCCAGTAACATATGGGTACCTAGCAAAAAACCCAAAATCAAACCCTAAAATTGAAAAAAAAAACCAATCCCAATTTTTCTCAACATCAGAAAACATTACATAGAGACAAAGAGAGAGTCTTTACAGTGTTCTTTGTGAATCAGCTTCTGCGATCTTCACGGAATCTCCATTATCAATCGGAATGGTAAACTGTAAACAAGAAAAACCCAAAATCGGAGACGAACAAAATCACCATCAATCGACAAAGGAAACCAAACCCAGAAGCAAATACAGTACGAGCATTAAAGACTTGAGATTGGTCGGACTTACAGTCATCTTTTTCGAAAATTTCTTAGTAAGCGAGAGAGATGTAAGCTTCGTCAAGATCTGAAATAAAAAAGCTTTGATTTTTTTGTTTTAACCTCACTGAAAAAAGCTTCTGCGATTTCCTTTTCCTCAAGAAACAAAACTGATTCGGGTCGTACCCGTTAATTGACCGGTTTAACCCGGTTTGAAACCCGACTCTACTTAAAATCATCCCAATTAAAGCTCAAGACTAATGAAGGCCCAAGTTTAATATGTTCAAATCGGGTCTTACCCTCTAATTGCCTGGTTTTTACCCGGTTATAAAGCCCGACTCTACTTTAAATCAGCCATAGTTAAGGCCCATTAACAATTAAGGCTCAAACCCAATATGTTGATTTTAACTAAAATTTCAAAATTGAAGTCTTTTTCTTCCAGAATCATCGTCAAGCCTTTCCTCGTCGCTTTGTTTTTCTCTCGCCGGAGCCGGAGAGTTTCTCAGTAATGGCTAGGTCACCGAACAAACACGGTCGCGATCAAGCTCATGTAAACACTCTCTCTCTCGCTTACTAAGTTATATGTTTACTTGACGATTGAGAATAAACTATTCCTACTTCTGATTTCCCACTTAGTTACTAGTAAAAAGGTTCCATTTTTTTTTAAATCTTGATTTTTTTTAGTAGTAATATCACTAGTATGAAAAAATTATATATTTACTTTTATTATTCTTGGATTTTGGAATTATTGTTTTTGTTTATTTTCCAGGATTTCCAGGGATTTTTGAATGACTTGCAGGATTGGGAACTATCATTAAAGGATAAAGACAAGAAAATGAAACAGCAACCATCTACTTCATCAACTCTGGTTCGTTTAGAATCACTCTCATTTTGGTTAAAAAAACGTTACTTTAAGTTATTGTTAACTTATTCAAGCTTTAGTCTTGTCGTAAGAGCTTTCTTGTTGTTAAAACTTCAGAACAGTGAGAAATTCAGACCGAGTGGTTTTGCTAAAAAGTATAGTCCGATGAGTGGTTTATCAAGTAGTTTCGGTGATGATGATAGTCAGTTCGATGCTAATTCAGAGAAGGAACAGGTACTTCTCTCACTTCTCTTTCAAGCTTATGAATATGATTTAGCTATGTTGTTATTCCTCTCAATGCCATCTTTATAATGTAATTATTACAGGGGAATGAATATTTCAAGCAGAAGAAGTTTAATGAAGCGATTGATTGTTACTCTCGGAGTATTGCTTTGTCACCAAATGCTGTGGCTTTTGCAAACCGGGCTATGGCTTACCTTAAAATCAAAAGGCTAGTGTTTGGTTTTTTGTTCATTTATGACTTTGAGGCTCTAGTGTTTGCTTGTCTTCTATCATCTGACTTTGTGATTCTTTCTTTACATTAGATATCGAGAGGCTGAAGTAGATTGCACAGAAGCCTTAAATCTGGATGATCGATACATAAAAGCATACTCACGCCGAGCAACGGCAAGAAAACAACTTGGGATGATTAAAGAAGCCAAGGAAGGTATATAACGGAGCCATGTATTTTTTATGTTTTGTGAAGGTACACACAGTTTCTTTATTACATGTTGTTGTAATTGCAGATGCTGAGTTTGCTTTAAGATTAGAGCCTGAAAGCCAGGAACTTCAGAAGCAGTATGCCGACATCAAATGTTTGCTCGAGAAGGTAATATTTTGATTTTTGAAGTACACCTTTGCTGCATCTATACCAGTTAGTTGATAAACTTTATATGTATAAGAAAAAGTTAACTTTGAATTCTGAGCAGGAAATCATTGAGAGAGCTACTGGAGCAATGCAAAGCACTGCAAAAGAAATGCTCAAAACGGCCGGTTTAGAGAAGAAGACGAAGATGCCAAATACGGAAACCAATTTGAAGCCGGAGACCCTAGGGAGCAAAACGAGAGGGGATATGGTTCAACCTGTTTCAGGTAGCAAAGAAAGTTCGGGGAAGAAGCTAATTGAAACTATTCAACCTGAGGTATATACTAAAGTTGTTATGTTGAATATATCTTAGAAGTTTAGTTTAGTTTGCAAGGATTAGAAGTTTAGTTTAGAAGCTCATTGTGTGATATTATTATCTTAGAAGTTTTTATCTTTAAGTAACCCTCTTGTAATTTGTGAGAGCTTGTCTCATAGAACTTGTCACGTATACTATTTGTTTTTGTGACATCTTCAGAAGAAAGATAAAGAAGTTTCCAAGAAAATTCCAGCTATCACGGAACATGTAGACGACAAAAAAGTGACGCCTAAAAGCCAAAGTTATGAAAAAGAGGCAAAGTCTTCTGCCATAAATGGTACCCAGCCTTCTGGATCGGTGAGTATTTGCTATCTAAATGGGGTGATAAAGGTTCATGTAGTATAACAGAACCCTATCTTATGTTGCAAAGTTTGTCCCCATTCTAATTTCACAGCGAACCGGGGTTTCTAAAAAGCTGGAACTAAAGCCGTCAGTGCAAGACCTTGCTGCTCATGCAGCGTCACTTGCAATGGCTGAAGTTTCTAAAAACATTAAAGCCCCGAAATCTGCTTACGAATTTGAGAACTCTTGGCGGAGTTTCTCTGGCGACCGTGCGTTACAAAACCAACTGTTGAAGGTTTGAAACACCACCTGCAAAAACTTGTTTATTCACTTTTCAAACATCAGTGTCACTCATCGAGTATTGTAAATGTATCAGGTTACGACACCGAACTCTTTACCTCAGATTTTCAAGAACGCTTTGACTTCACCGGTTTTGTTTGACATAATCAAATGTGTTGCCTCATTTTTCACGTGAGTAAACCGACCATTTTGCATTATGGATTGACCGAAAACCTCTGGTAAAAATTTGGTGCTTATGTTTTCTTGCATGTTGCAGTGAAGACATGGATTTGGCTGTTAAATACATTGAGAACCTAACAAAGGTTCCTAGATTCAACATGATCGTCATGTGCCTTACCTCAACCGAGAAAAACGGTACTCCCTTTATCAGTTTCATATTATGTCAACGATCTTTCATCTGATTTGTGTACATGAACTTACACCAGAAACTAGTTTTTGTTTTTTAACTGATTTCTTTTGGGATCAGAGCTTTTGAAGATATGGGAAGATGTTTTCTGCAATGAAGCAACTCCAATGGAATATGCAGAGGTCTTGGACAAACTGAGATCAAGATACTGCTTGAAACAGTAACTTAGGAGATTGCTTAGCAGCATACATGGTGAAGATTTTACAGACCCAGTAAGCATTTTTCAATCATCATAAACTAGTTTTTGTTTACGGGGTCTGGCTCTGGTTTGTTCATATATTTACCGGAAGAAAATTAAACCGGGATTTGTTGCTCGGGTTATCATTTTGGTTTACCTGAAAGCTGTCCACTAAGATATACTCAGAGAAAAGTTACTTTGTCAGTTTTCACTTCATCCTATGCGTATTGTTGTTGCATATTGGAGAGTTCTCTTCTAAGTTTTACTAGTGCACCTGGAAACTATGCATGTGCATTTCGGGTCGGGTTATTTGACCCTAACTTTATCGGATTCAAATTCACGAACTTTCGGGTAAGAAAAACAGAAATTGTCTGTTTTATTCAACGGATAAGGGATAAACACAAACCAGCGAAGGGTACAAACAAATGAGTAAAAAACAAACCTGCAAAAAGTTTGGTAAACCCATCAAGGTTGAAAACATGGAGAAGAAGTATCTGGAGAATTCAAATCTTGTTTGGGTGTTTCAAATCTTAATTTCACAAGTCACTATTTTCAGAATGATTTTAACTATCCGAACGTATCCTACCTTTATAACACGACATGTCTTGTTAAAAATAGTTCATACTTCGGGTAGTGTTTGATATCGTAAATTCCATTTACCGTTCTTTACTACTCAGGAGGCTTGTGGAACTTAGAATAGAAACAATGGGTCTTCCATTTTCGTAAATGACATGAGAAAGAAAGAAAGAATCATGTTCTTTTGGAATATAGGATATGACTACTTTAGGATAATAATCTCACAAAGTCTGCCCTTTGAACAGAACCAGAGGCAACAATTTCGACCAATCGTATCGTTATCGCAATGGGACCTTTTTATGTTTTCTTTTGTTTTAATTCCGACAAGAGTAATCGGTTCTGTCACTGAATCAGTTTGATTGACCATTTGCAAGTTGCAATCGACTTGGCAGAATCTAACAAAAAGAAGTGGTCATTGTCAAATCTCAAATCAGATGCTAAGAAACATAACAAAGACGAAAGGAAAGACAAGAAGAAGACTGTAGCACGAACAGACATTTTTCGTAAAATAAAAAAAAAGAAAGAAAGGGAAAAGACATCATAGATAGATCAAGAAAACTGTAATGAAACAGTAATCTCTAAGAAAGCTGTTCTTCAATAGGTCCTGCGAACTCCTCGATAATGCTCTTCTTCTTGTTCATAATCGCGTGGATCTGAGAACAGTTGCACGCGAGCTCAGAAGCTTGATCCATATGATCGTGAACAACACCATTACCGACATCTCCGGTGAGCTTCCTAGAGACCACAACAGAGTTGATAACTTCATCAGTCGGGTGATAAACTGATAACACTTGGAAACCTTGGAGATCACAAGGCTCAACGATGGGATATAGAAAGGCTCTAGGTCCATGAGCGCTTCTCAGCATGAGCAAAGCACCAGGAGACATGTGTTTCTCAAGATGCTCGATCACTTTAATCTTCTCTTGTTTATCCATCCCGACAAGAGCAGCCAAGAACACAACGTCGAAGTCCTTCAAGCTCTCTGTCACATCCATTACATCAACGGTGTGGAAGAACATGCGTTGAGAGAGGTCAGGATCAGACGAAACCAGACGAGCTGCAACGGAATTCGCCAATGGGTCGATATCAAAGTTGTGAAAGATTGAGTCTTTGAGATGGAAAGAGGCAAGAACGATGGAAGTGAGAGGGAGAGGACCAGAGCCAACGAAAGCGACAGTCTTTGGAACAGATCCGTCGAGATTCTGTTCGAGGAGATCGAACTCGAGCTTGCTTAGTTTGAGATAGTTGTTGTAGTACGGGAAAAGGTTCAAATGGTGAAGTGGGTTGTCTTCAAACGAGGTTAATATTGAAGAGAAGTGATGCTCTAAGTGACCTTCAGCATGTCCACAGAGTTTGATGAGGTTTGATCTCATCTCTTGGACGGTTTCGGACATCTTGGTGACGTCGATGTTAGGGTTTGGTGGTATGCATGTGGACACGAGCTGCTTGAAAAGAGTGTCGACATCTTCACAAGGTTTTAGGGTCTCGAGCTTCGAGATCTTTTCGTACAGATCGCAGATAGTGTTCACTAGCTTTTCGTCTTGGCAATAACCCATGTCGACACTATGAGCTTCAGTGTGTGCAAGAAAAGAAAATGAAAAATGAGTGCTTTTTTATTTGAGTTATCAGTGTTATATTTCTCAAGTGGTGTGAACTATGAAGTCTTTGGTGAGAATCGTGAGATGGTTATTTATGGCAGATAGTGGGGTCCACAACATAGAAATGATATTTTTTTCTAGGGTTCAAATGGTGACAACATGCAAAACAAACCGATGGCACGGAACGAATATATGTAAATGGGTTAATGTTAGATTGGATAGTTTAAGGCTTAAAGCAATGCAATGCAGAACTAATATATTAAAAAATGACAACAACTTGGGTCAACACATATATTGACTACAGTTTTCTAATATTTTATAAACCTCCCAAATAGTGAATATATTTACACATATTAAACACTTCCATAGCTAACAGTGTTAAATTAGATATCTACAACTTTAATATTAATATTTTAATTCAGTTTATTTTATTTATGTGATTAATTGTTTTTAAAATTCAAACGTTATATAGTTACATATGTGTATTAGCGTATCTCAAAATTTCTATGAGAACATCGTTATCGCTGAAGTTACTATACAAAAATTTTAAAAGATTTTCTTTTAATATTTATTTTTATTTAAATAATTCAATCAATTAGAAAATGACACATATTTCAAAGGTTTTTTAATGATGTTAAAAAGGATTTTTGTGAATCTGAAATAAGAAATATTGTTCCATCATTTTACTATTTCGATTTAATTTAATCATTTAAAAATTTAAGATATATGCATAAGAACTAACAATAATGATAGTATGAATCATTTAATAATGATACTATATCTATCTTTCTCATACTTTTTTTTTATTTTTCTATTAATAAGTATCTCAATAAAATACCATTGATGGACATGCTATCACATACAATTTTTAAAAAGTAATTTATTTTAATTTAAGAAAATTTACATGTTTTTAAAAACCTTAATTTTACATGTATAACTTTGCCATTGATTTAAATAATCGTATGATAAAAATATTATTATTTTATATTTTGTTAGAAGCAGTGTTTGTAAAACGGGACTGACCCGATGGTCGAACCTGGTTCCCATGAATTGGGCATGTAACCGGGTTGGATTTCAATCAAACTCAAACCTATTATACCAAATAAAACCACAAAAAACCATCTAAACCCCGTGAACCAGATGAACTAATTGAACCTGTTAACTCCGATTTAATAAATATTTTAAACTTTTAATATATTTATATATTTTTAAAAACCTTTTTACATTCTAAACTAATGAAATATGTTATATACTATAAAAATTAATTAAAAGCAATAAAATCATAGATTTTAATTTGAATAGCTACAAAAATGTAATGAACTATAACTATGAATAATATTAACTATATTTATTTATATATTTAACAATTAATAAGTATATTATAAACTATGTTCAACCCGGTCAGACCATATTGAACCGTGATCTAACTACTTATCCGGTTTCGCTTCCGGTCCAGTTTTAAAAACATTAGTTCTAAAACAAGAGATTTGGACATTCTCTTTTATTTCTTTTTTTAATTTTTATTTATTTAAATCATAAGAATTCATTTTTAGAATTTCTAATAATAATGCTCTAGTTATGGTCTAAATAAAGGTGGCTTAAATAACTTGTTGACATGTGGCTAATGCTCTAGTTATGGTCTAAATAAAGGTGGCTTAAATAACTTGTTGACATGTATGGCCACATCCCACATGATGTCTAGATCTTCTATTAAATGTATCAGGGATTGGGTAGTAAAAAAAAGTGCTTAATTTCAGTTTTGTAACCCTTTTTTGTATCACAATCTGGATC
Source organism: Sisymbrium irio (assembly GCA_000411075.1). NCBI lineage: Eukaryota > Viridiplantae > Streptophyta > Magnoliopsida > Brassicales > Brassicaceae > Sisymbrium > Sisymbrium irio. The sequence goes on along the minus strand of ASZH01045319.1, from coordinate 4,122 downwards.
AAGTGAGCCGTCCGGGCCTCAAAGAGAACTTGGGATACTTTATTGTGAGAATACTGGACCTCATAATTTTGGTATAAATATCGAAATCCATTCACTTGAGAACATTCGAACGAAAATGTACTTGAGAACATTCAAACGAAAATGTAATATCTTTCCAGATGAACGTGATAAGAATAGATAAGATCAAAACAGTTTTCTTGAATCTAGTGAAAGACAGAAAATTATGAGAAGAACATTGGAAACTCTTCATATATAATAAACAAGGTTTTTGAGAGTTCTACAATCAGCACAGACCACATAATCCTCGCCCTTCTTTCTCGTGTGTCTTGGAATTAACTATTAAAAAGAACAAGTGAAATAGAGCAAACGCACAGACCAGTGCTTCCTAATAACATGACTTGATAGATCTTCGCTCTATTCGGTATGCTTACACCGAACATAATTTCTCTATAAATACAACCCTTCTTACTATTTAAAAGAGATCGATTCTTCATTATTCACATATTCTCCTGAGAATTCGAGAATCAGTCTCTCAATTTGATTATCTCTAAACTTAAGAGATTTCTTTTTTCCTCAGCTTTGAGACTTCGTCTCATCCATCAAAGGTCTGGTCGTCTCTGTCTTAACGTTTGGTCAAAGTCATCGACTGTTGGGATACATCTTGGTTCGGGTAGTAAAGAATTTGTCATCACATTTGAACCAGTTTCTAGGGTATTTGATCCAATCCTACAAAGATCGATTCAACTCTAGAGTTAGTTTGTAGGGTCAATAGAAAAGGTCAATAAAAAGTCTTTCCAATCTCATAATTACTAATCTAGGTTATGCCCTTATGATTCATTATTAAATTGTCTTCATTTATGTATTTTGTAACATAAATTATATTTCACCAAATTGAAAAAAAAAAAAAAGAAGTTTCACTCTGGTTTGGCTTTCGGAATGAGAGGTGATCAAGTTGAGACAGGATGTTGCCATCCTCACTGTTGGTGCACGTTCGACGGATCCAGTTTAAAGTTTTATGTAATTCTTGTATATTTTAGTAACTAATGATTATAAAACATATTATAGACCTTAAAAGTTCTGACCACTATTTGTGTATATACTTTATAAAATGGTTTAATATTCATGGTTGCGATGTTTTGATATGCGCGAGATACGTATACATATTCAAAATTCCGGCACTTTGATCCACTTTAATACACATCAACATACCAATCTTTTCTTCATACCAAAATTTTATGCGTTAAGTGATGCAATTGAATAAAAAAGTTTTTAACATAACATACGAGTGTAGCGAGTTCCTGCTTAACTCGGATGACATGTTTCAGAATTTAGATTCAACGAATGTAAGAAATAAGAAATAAGAAATAAGAAATATATGTATTTAAGACTTTAAGTATTACGTATAAAAAAAAAGACATAAACATGATGATTTTTTAATTTTTTTTTTATTTTTGGTAGAAGAGGGAAGATAATGTTTCTCAATTTATTAGGAAAACTTAAACACAAACTATAACACCATAGTCTTGGACGTGTAAATCCAGCGGTATCATCAAACACTCAATATTAACACAATTCAAATTGGTAACAAAAGAATGGAAACCTAGAAGAGAAATGAAAGCATAGTTTACTAATCCATTAATAAAATGATGTGATGTTTACAAAAATAGACCCTTTAAATAGGTTAATGACAAATGTGACCATCAATTTTTATTTTTCCAACAAATATCATTTTTTTCCATTCTCACTCTTATGTCCACTAAATAATCACAAAATGTCATTTTTTATAATTATCTGTTATTATCTCAAAATTAATAATTACATTTACATTCTCATATTTTTCATTTATTTACGTAAGTGCCACTATCATCAATTTTTCAACTACCATGAACAACTAAATTTGGAGCTGATAATGCTTCAACCACCATCATTTGTGAGATTAAATAACATCCACATCACTCACAACCTCCTTTTCTGCCATTTCCTCTTAATTTTCATCCCTAATACTTCATATTTTTCATTTTGAAAATTTCAAAAGCTTTCATCTTCCGATATGTGGTGAGTCTTACATGAATACCGTCTGTGATTTATTGCTGGAGTCTTCAATTGACGTTCTGTGGGATTAACGAAGCAAACCAACCAATTGTAAGTTATATTTCGGTAGATTTCGTTAATTCATATCCGTTCCGCGAAAACGGATTGTGAATGAAGTCTACTTCAAACGTAGTCTACCAATTAAGTCTACTTTTTTTTTTGTTTTGCAATTGGAAATTATCTCGATTTTTGGTCCGTAGACTTCTAACATAGTCTGTGAAATTTCTTTTGAGAACAAAATGACTTGGAGTAGACTGTCTAGTAAAATACTATGCACATACTTTATTTGCCGTCTACTAGAGGTTAGTTCGGCAATTGACCAAAATCTTGACTTATTTTTAGTAGACTTCATCTGTAGTCTGACTGTTAGTAGACTTCATCTGAAGTCTATCGTGGTTTGAATAGACTTCGTTTGAAGTCTATCGTGGTTAGATTTTGGGTTGACCAAAATACTAAAAAATTGAATGGTAAAATAATTAATTAAATTAATTAGGAGACTTCAAACGAAGTCTTCTGTATCCCAGTAGACTTCAACCGAAGTCTCTTCCGTCTCTTTCGTCAACTCCAAAACTAACCATATTAGACGGATAACAAAGTCTACTTATAGTCAAAGTTGGTCAATTGCAAAAGAGACCATTCTGAAATCTACTTTCGGCAGTAGGCTTCACCAAGAAGTCTAAAAGAGTTAGGAGACTTCAGGATGAAGTCTGCTGAAGCCATTAGACTTTTTGTTGAAGTCTACTTGAGTATACGAAGTTTATGCAGTAGTCAACGTTTCAGCCAGTTTCAAAACTAACCATATCAGACTGCAAATGAAGTCTACAGGAAGACTTCAGTATGAAACCTACTATTTCTATATCGTTTAAATTGCGAATCTGACCAACAATTTAATAAAGGAAGACTCAAAACGAAGTCTACTCTCATAGTAAACTTCGTTTGAAGTTTTCCTTTGTTAAAATGTAATTACAAAAATAGACCCCTCCAGATATGGTAGACTTCGTTGTATGTTTACTTGGTCGACTTTGTTGGGAAGTCTGTATAACTTGTAAATGCATTTTAAGAAAATTTATAAACAATTTTCGAGAATTTCCTAATCTACACCTTTTTACATGTTATCTACTTGCCTCATATTGGTTTTTACATAATTATTTGTGATACAGACTGAGAAATCTAAGTTTTGATAAAAAAATTAGACAATTAGGTCATACTGATTAGATTTCGTTGTATGACTATTTGGTCGACTTTGTTGGGAAGTCTGTATAACTTTTAAATGCATTTTAAGCAAAGTATATACAATTTTTGAGAATTTACTGATCTGCACTTTTCTACGTGTTATCTACTTGCCTCATATTGATTTTTACATAATTATATGTGATATATGCTGAGAAATCTAAGTTTTGGTAAAATTAGACAATTAGGTCATACTTATTAGACGTCGTTTTATGTCTCCGTGGTCGACTTCGATGTGAAGTCTTCATACATTGTTGCTGCATTTTAAGATTATATGCGAAGTGCTTGATGTGGTGTGATTGTTTATATTTACAGGTACATAATGACACAAATACCCGTCGTTTACGGCGAATGGATGATGAGGATGGGGTCATGGTATTTTGAAGTTGATATTCGTAAAGGAGGGCGACTGTGTTTTTTGCTCAGAACTTGATCGAATTCAGTAGGATGAATGTTCGAATTCAGTAGGATATGGTCAGATTTTGTGTCTCAAATCGGAGGATGGAAGAATTTGTTGTCCTTTTAAACACTGAGCAGGAAATTCTGGCAAACGATAGAGATAAAAAAGAGAAGGAAGAGAAGGATGTGAATGAAGAGAAGGATGTGAAGGAAGAAAACAAGGAGAGTTGTGAAGAAGGTGTGGATCTACCGGATGACAATGGTGGTCCTCATGTACCAGACGAGGACGTGGATGTTAAACCGAACTACCAAGAAAATTTTGGGAACATTGATATGGATGGGAACGTGGACGGTGATGACGTTGATATCGACTACAGTAAGTTCGGAAGAGTTAAAGATGAA
>ASZH01045318.1:0-22622 GCA_000411075.1 Sisymbrium irio | reverse complement strand
ACACTTTCAACAAAAATGTTTCAAAAATATCAAAAGAGTCTTATTATTTTTGTGGCTCGAAATAGTGCTTATACAGAGTCAAAAATATGTTGAAAATTCAATAAATACATAGGAAATAATAATTGCTAAAGACTAGGCAAGACTGGACCCAAAATGTTGAACAACTCTTCAGTTTTGGTCAAAATAAACTCTTCAGCTCCAAAAATCCGTGTCTAGCTTATAGGCTTCTCATTGGGCTTCTAGAATGATGAGAATAGCTTCATAATTCCCCAAGACAATCAACCAAATGGGCTAGGTCGAATTGGATTCATGCCTTTGAAGTCTTTTTAGCAAAATCGGTCAACACTTGCACTGGAGATCACCTGACTTGTAAATTTTATAACTCCTTCATTTCAACTCCTTTTGATCTAGTTCTTTTTCTAGGAGCTTCATAATTGAGTTGATCCCATTCTACAAGTGGTTTGAAGTGTATACGCCTCGTGGTTGGAAAGATATGAGTCGAACAATGAACATGTGTCTTTATTGCTTCTTAGGATCATATCAGTTGGGGTGTCAGAAATGTCGGGCTCGAACGAGCGTGACCCTGAGGTCATGGAGTTCATCTCCCGGATGACTGCTAGCGAGGACTGCACTTGAGGCGTCTATCCTCTTTCCCTTTGTAATTTGTTGGCTTTTGTTAGCTGTGTCATACAGAGTCGCGCCTTTTTGGGCTGTTTATCATTTGACCGGGTTATGTCCTGATGATTGTATTTCAAAAAAAATAAAATATATATACGCTTAAGATTATAATTCTTTATCTTATTTTATGCATGAAAATATTTTGTTACTATCCATAACATCTATAGAACACCACAGACGTTTAAACCCTTACGTGAAGAATGTGGTATAAAAGGAAATTCTAAAGCTGCTTAATGCCAGTGTGATCTATATTGGGGTCAAAAACCAACATTTATAGACTTAATGATTAAAATGTTTAAAAATCAGACATTTGTTTCCATATTTGAACATTTTTTGGAAATGAACGATATTGAGAAAAATAGCTCGATTTAAACTATTTGTATCAGTAACATTATGAAAAATAATTATTCGTATGATTTTCTGATAAACCAATAATATCACGATTGTTTGATTTTTTCGTATCATAAATCAAACGTTTTAGTCAAGATGGCAAACCATGAGGCATGACCGGCTCGAACATCTCGAGTGGAGAGAGAGGAGAGTGGGACTGATCTGATGTTGCCTCATTTGAAGCTGTTTGAGTTCAGCAAATCTGGGGCTGATTCTCTCCGCAGTTCCCTTCCTGATTAGTCGACACGCCTCGTTTTTTGCAACCAGATGGACCAGAAACATTAATGAATGGGAATACAGATTTTTCTATGTTAACATAAAAAAGGCTTCCGTTGGTGACTATGCTGGACAGATCAAGTCTCAATGGGAAAATTCGTGTAGATGCACTTAGGAGTGTTGTTTGCTTCTTTTGATTTTCTTTTCAGGTAATTTACCTTTTTTTCCATTGGCCTCTAGATTCTCAGGCTTTAAACGAGATTTTTTCCAGGAGGAAGCTCAGCTTAAAAGATCTCGGACTCTTTCGAAGATTTGAGCTTTCTATTGCTACTTTTCAAGGGCTCGATCCTTTAGAAAATCCAGACCTCTTCGACCCCATTGAACCCAGAAAGATCCATGAATGTTAGGCGTTACTACGTACAGCGAGAGGAGAGGCAGGCAGCAGGCCGCTGGTTCGTCATCTGGACCAGGCATGGCTCCCCCGGCCCAAGATCCCCATCAAGGCGAGGGCATGACTTATTGCACTAAGAAAACCAATGCTGCTGTTAGTCTTCCTCTCGCATCAGAGGGTTTCTTATAAGTTCAGAAAGGTCTTCTCGGTGCTTAGGGTTCCTTCCGTGGTTATCTATGACTCTTAGGCCTATCCTGCAGCGTATGGGGACTTTGCGGTCCAGAGCATAAAGGTATGGATTGATATTTTGGTACTCAGATATTTTTTTTGCTTGTTTGCTTACACTCCTGTTGAGTCTTGAATTTAATTTTTGTTAGCTCTGGTAGGCCGCAAACAAGGCCATGGCTTTGTATGATAAGGCGATCAGAGCCTAAGCTTTTAAGGTCTAAGAAGAAACTGCTGCACTTGATGCCCAGAAGGCCAAGTGCGCTAAGCTTGAGAGGTAGGTCAACCTGCTACAAGCTCTCCAAACCAAAAGCCAAAGATTAAGGCGGTTAGTGCCAAGGAGATGCTTGAGGAGGATCATTTGCTTTGCGAGAGGAGGATGAGGAAAGCCGTCAAGGAGGCTCGGTAGGAAATGGTTTGGAAATACACAACTCAGATGGAATCGGTGAAGGAGTCCCTTGCTGAATTGAGCAATGTCATGGATGTGCAGCGTAACTGCATTGTGTTCTCCAGTAACCTGGTCATGCTTTCTTCTCTCCGTGGGGGTTCCACCATTAACCACGAGGAGGCAAACGTGAGGACTTTGAATGGGAATATGGAGAGCTCACTGGACATTTGATGGTATCTCCGATCTCTCCTTATGTTTTTGGATGCTCTGTTGGTGGTGATCCCATGGAGGATTTGGCTGAGGAAGTGGAAGTTGTGAACACGGCTGGCTATAACGTTATTGGTGTGGATTGCATCGATTCCGAGTAGGATCTAACTTTTAATCTTATGACTTGTATTTTTTTTTATTATGACCATTTAGACCTTTTATATCTTTGACTTGGAATCTTAAAAATCTCGTATTTGTCTCCGCTGAAACCTTTTAAATTATATCGCCTTTCTTGATCTATTTTAATATTTATCTTTTTCTGCGATTGAGATCACTTTGTCTATGATTGCTTTTATCTTTGAATTCTTTCCAGATTGCTTTGAGCTTTCATGTTTCATTGCTTTTGAGGTTGCTTTTTCTTTGATTGCTTTCGAGATTGCTTTGTCTTTCATTGTCTTGAGCTTTTATATTTCATTGCGTTTCGAGATTTCTTTTTCTTTGATTGCTTTCAAGATTGCTTTGTCTTTTACTGCTTTGAGCTTTTATCTTTAATTGCTTTCGATATTGCTTGGTCATTGATTGCCTTCAGTTTTTTTTTATTTGGCTACTTTGAGCTTTGTTGCTTATGCTGCTTTCGAGCCTTTCTCTTTTGCAAGAGTTTTTTTGGTGAAGGAGTGCTGTTCAGGGCATTCCGATCTTTCTACCAGGAATCTTTGAGGACGTGTTAAGGGTTTGTGTGTTGGTTATCTGACTAGCGTAACTTGCTGGGTTTGCTGCTCTGAATCCATGGTCGGCGATGCGTACCCATTCCTCCAGGTGATGAATATGTTTATAATTTCACATCAGGCCGGTCCTGGCGTTACGTTCATGAGATGTGGCACGGCCAGTGTAACTAGGACGATTTTACTGGGTTCCCATAGCTTCTTTCGTGGTTTACGCGTTGCAGTATTTTCAATCCACAAGCTGCTCGTGAAGACAAGCTATACAGAATATCGTACAGGCACTTCCTGCATTTTCGATCAAGTCATGCCCTTCTTCGTTATCTGTTTCGGCATCTTTAGTTTCTTAGAGTAAGAAAGCTTTAGAGTACCCTCCTTCTAGCACCAAATTGTGGGAACCGGAATTCGCAAAATGTAATTAAAGAAAGTAATTAAATAATTGGGTCCCGAAAGTTCTGGAGTTCGAGAAACTAAAATAAAAAGATGAAACTAATATCGAAAAGATGGATTTTATTGCGTAAAAAATTGTCGTACAAATGACGAAACAAGCAATAAAGGAAAAGTCATCAATTTCCTTAAAATCCTCAGTACGAAAAGTATGGGAAAATTGTATATATCGAAAGCATTACATCAATAGCTATTTATATGTACAACTTTAAGCCTATACTAGCGAAATTTACGACGTTGGAGCCTGTGTCTCCTGTTTTCCACCGACTTCAACGAATCTTCGAGAAAATTCCGTCCGGCTCGGCATTAACTTCTTGGTTTAACGATTTCCTCTATTTCTTCGATTTCACTTCCCGGTTTGATTTAAGTTAACGGTTTACCATTTTCGTTAGATAAAAACGTTAAAATGTTTTCCAACAAACAACACGAAGTTTCATAAAACATTGGTAAGTTTACGAAAACATCGATCAATCTCGGAAGAAATTCAGGAAAAGACAAAATGACCGTCCGGCTCGGCAAAACATTTTACGAAAGGATGATGCCGACACGGTCACACATGATCAAGAGCATCGTCTGGCTCGCCAACGTCTTAGAGAGGATTAGTGCTGAGCCGGTAATCCTCTTACACCATCATCGTCCGGCTCAGTCGTAGTTGATGCGCCGTGGATCAGCAGTAAAGAAGATTTAGAAATGGATGACTCAACTCCAATGGATGAGAAGCAAAATGACATCTTCAACATTTAAAGATGGTGATTATGGGTTAATCTATGAAGTTTTGGACAAGGAGATCATTCAAAATTCTACCCATGATGATATATAACAAGTCCATAACATTTTCATCATATTGGAAGTCCAAGAACAGTTCAAATTAATGATTTTATTTGCAACCCAAGAAGAATGAGGAAAATTGGAGTTTAAGAGTCATTGGTGGCCAAGAGTTATTCCACTAAATTTATTAAGCTTGGTCTTGGTCAGTTGCTTTGTTAGTTGTATTTTATAGTTACTAGACAATTAATTTGTCTTGTTTTCCTCACAAGTTATCCTATAAATACTTTGTAATCTCAATTGAATAAAAAATGCTTTGAGTGATGTTTTTTGGAACGTTGAGAGTGATTCTCAGTTTTCTTTCCAGGGCCCGGATTCCAAATTCAGAACAAGAAGAGAAGAAAGTGTTTCCCAGAAATTAAACATCGTGAAAGATGAGAAGATGGACACTTTTTCGAGATACCCTTTTAAGAGGTAGCTCTGATATCAAATGATATGAACCCACATGATCGAACTCTTAAACTGGGCAATGGGATATGCCTTCAACCGAGGTTGTGCCACAACTAAGGTGTTGGGGAAGTGAAAGGAGTCGCACAAAGGGGATGAAGAGCCTTTGATACTCCCGGTTGTTCCAAAGGATATGACGCACCTTTAAAACGAGTTTGGCTGAAGGATATTACGCACCAGAAACCAAAATGTTCGCAAGAACACAGAGAATTCACTCTCAAGGATTTTGATAAAAAGATGGATGTCTTATTCGATTGCAAGAAATGAGTACAAATAGATTTCAAAAGTGAAATAAATGCAAAACATATTTTTAGCATCTTAGAATCCATACAAAGACCGGAAAATAAAGGTAGTCAAAGAAACCCTTCGGTTCACGCGGTTTGGTCAAAGTGACCCTTCGGCTCTTTTTGCGCGCACAAGCTAAGTCCTTGACTCGGTCGCCTGGATGATGCGTATGGTCAGTTTGTCGTGCAAAAGAACTTCGGCTTGAGAAAAACGTGATATGACACGACCCAATCCTTCCTTAAGTTCCATAAGCCATGCCTTGGAGTTTTGCTCGGAAGAAAACTCCAAGATTCCTTCGAAATCTCCATTCCAATCAGTCGGCATGATTTTAGCCTCATTCGTCAGAACATGGTTCCAGCTGGGTCTCAAACGAGTGTCATGATGCACAGACAAATCTACTCTGGCAAAAGCATTTCTGGCTGTCCCATTCTTCCTTTCTTGCAAAATGGGTCAATAAAGAACCTCAGTTGGTCGGCCAGTTTGATCTTTCGGTCGTGGTTCTCGGATCAGCTTAAGGGTCGACCGCGGGTGGAAACGATAGAGCGTATGATCAGCCCCAAAGTTCTCCGGGTAAGAGCCACGATGCCTGATCCGAGCCTCTCGGACAAAGACTAAATTTCCTCGAGCAATCCTGATATGATCCCACTTGATAGGTACTCTTAAACTGGGCAACGATATGCCTTTAACTGGGGTTGTGGCCACAGCTAACGTGATGTAGATATGAAGGGAGTCACATAAAGGAGATGAATAGCCTTTGATATTCCCCGTTGTTCCAAAGGATATGACACACCTTTGAAACGAATTTGGCTGAAGGATATTACGCACCAGCAACCGAAATGTTCACAAGAACACAAGAGAATTCACTCAAAATATTTGATTAAAAAGTTGGATGATCTTTATTTGGTTGAAAATGTGGAGTACATATAGATTTCAAGAAATAAATTAATGAAACATAGTTTTTAGCATCCTAGAATAAAGAGTAAAACTAGAAAAATGAATGTAGTCAAAGAAACCCTTCGTTTCACGCGGTTTGGTCAAAATGATCCTTCGACTCTTTTTACGCGCACAGACTAAGTTCTTGGCATGATTTTATCTCCACCGGTTAGAACATGGTTCCAGGCAAAATCGGGTGCCGAACGATTGTCGTGATGCAAGGCCAAATCTACTCGGGCAAAATCATTTCTGGCTGTCCCATTCTTCCTTTCTCGCAAAATGAGTCGAGAAACAACCTCAGTTGGTCGGTCGGTTCGATCGTTCGGACGTGGTTCTCTGATCAGCTCACTTTGGGTCGACCGCAGGTCATAGCGATATATCGTATGGTCGGCACAAGGGTCGTCCAGGTGCAGGTCACCAGGCATGGTCCGATCCTCTCGGCCAAAGTCCTGGTTTCCTCAAGCAATCCTCACCGATGGTTCCGCGAACTGTTCCGGTTGATTTTGACTCGGTGATTCCTGCTCTGGTACGTGCGATTCCTCATCGTCCAACCAAGTATGGTTGGTGGGCACGTTCTGATTCCCAACAAATATTATCCGATAGTTCAACGAACTTATCCAGCTCATCTTGGCTCGGCGATTCCTACTCCGGTACGTGCTGTCCCTCAACCTCTGATATGTCTGAGAGAGTATGGTCCGTTGGCACGTTCTAATTCCCATCATTCACCTCCACTTTAAAAGGATTTGACAACAAATACGCATCATCTGCAACATAAGGAGATAAATCAGCAACGTTAAAACTTGGTGAAATGTCATACTTACCTTGGAGGTCAAGTTGATAAACATTGTCATGCATCTTCTTCACCACAGTGAATGGTCCATCAACCCAAGGCATTAACTTAGATATTCTTTCCTCCGGAAAGCGTTCCTTTCTTAAATGAATCCATACTAAGTCATCTGGCTGAAAGACTTGTTTGCGCCTTTTCTTGTTGTAAGCCTTTTGGTACTCCTTTGTCTTGGCCTCAATGTTCTTCTTTGCGTTTTTGAGAATCTGTTTAACAAGTTTTGCCTTTCTTTTTCGATCTAAACTGGTTCGATCAATCACAGGCAAATGAATTAGATCAAGACAAGATAAATGAATAAAGCCATAAACAATTTCATACGGGGAGTACTTTATGGCAGAATGCACCGAGTGATTGTATGCAAATTCTACATGGGGTAAATGTTCTTTCCAACTTCTAAGATTCTGTTTCACAACAGTCCTAAGCAAAGCTGACATAGTCCTATTAACTACCTCAGTTTGGCCATCAGTTTGCGGGTGGAAAGTAGTTTATAATAGAAGTTTAGTCTCAAGCTTAGCCCATAAGGTTTTCCAAAATTAACTTAGAAATATTGCATCACGATCAGATACAATGGACTTAGGCATTCCGTTCATCCTAAAAATGTCCCCAAAGATTAGATCAGCTATATGAGATGCATCGTTTGTTTTGTCAAAAGAGATGAAATGTGCCATTTTGAGAACCTATCTACCACAACGAATATGGAATCCGTTCCGGTTCTAGACTTAGGTAAACCAAGCACAAAATCCATTGATAAATCAGTCCATGGGTGAGAAGGAACAGGCAAAGGAGAATACAAACCCTGTGGCTGACTTTTGGACTTAGTTTCCACCAAAAGAGCATTAGCATTACTTTATAGGGGAGTATCGTCTGGATCTTCCGTGTTGTTGTTTCCGTTGTTACCACCACTAGTAGCCATGAAAACCTGAAAAGTACTTAAACAAGCAAGGTTAAAGAAGACAACTCTCAAAGTGTTTGGTCTCACAAGTGTTTCTCAAAAGTTTTGGCGATTGTTTTCGATTGAAGTTTCCCACAAGTGTTTTATTGAACAAACTGGTCAACCCAATGGGAATCCTTATAAAACCAAAACCCAATAAGAGATAGAGAGAAGAAATTTAGTGGGGAATACATTTTAACCACTTCAACGCTGGATTTCTCTTCAGCCAGCAGGCTTTCTTTTCCACCACTTGTGCCAACAACTTTGAATTTTTGATCTCTTTTTTTTTATATATATATACTTTAAAAATATGAATTTCGCAAACAGGTATGAAAGGCCCGGATTCCAAATTCAGAACAAGAAGAGAAGAAAGTATTTCCCAGAAATTAAAAATCGTGTAAGATAAGAAGATGAACAGTTTTTCGAGATAACCTTTTAAGACGTAGCTTTGGTACCAAATGATATGAATCCACGTGATCAAACTCTTAAATTGGGCAATGGGATATGCGTTCAACCGAGGTTGTGTCACGGCTAAGGTGTTGGGAAAGTGAAGGGAGTCGCACAAAGGTGATAAAAGTGCCTTTGATATTTCCCGTTGTACCAGAGGATATGACGCACCTTTGAAACGAGTTTGCTGAAGGATTTTACGCACCAGAAACCAAAATGTTCGCAAGTACATATAGAATTCACTCTCAATGATTTTGATAAAAAGATTGATGTTTTATTTGATTGCAAGAAATGATTACAAATAGAGTTCAAAAGTGAAATAAACGCAAAACATAATTTATAGCATCATAGAATAAAGACAAAGACCAAAAATAAATGTAGCCAAAAAAACTCTTCGTTTCACACGGTTTGGTCAAAGTGACCCTTCGGCTCTTTTTGCGCGCAGTTTAAGTCCTTGGCTCGGTTGCCTGGATGATGCATATGGTCGGTTTGTGGTGCAACGGAACTTCGGCTTGAGTAAAACGAGATGTGACACAATCCAATTCATCCTTAAGTTCCATAAGCTTGGCCTTGGAGTTTTGCTTGGAAAAAAACTCCAAAATTCCTTCGAAATATCCAATAAGCCGGCATGATTTTAGCCCCATTGGTCAGAACATGTATCTGGGCAAAATCGGGTGCCAAACGAGTGGCATGATGCACAAACAAATCTACTCCGTCAAAAGCATTTCTGGCTGTCACATTCTTCCTTTCCCGCAAAATGGGTCGAGAAACAACCTCAGTTGGTCCGTCAGTTTGATCGTTCGGTCGTGGTTCTCTGATCAATTCACTTTCGGTCGACCCCGGTTTGAAACAATAGACTGTACGGTTGGCCCCAAGGTCCTCAGGGTAAGAGCAACGATGCATGGTCAGATCCTCTCAGGCAATGTCTGAATTTCCTTGAGCAATTATATATGATAGTTCCATGAACTGATCCAGCTCATCTTGGCTCGGTGATTCCTTCTCCGGTACGTGCTGTCCCTCAACCTCTGATCCGTCTGAACGAGTATGGTCCGTTGGCACGTTCTGATTCCCATCACTTCTCTGGATGAAACTGTATAGATCCTTGCATAAACGAATCAAAGACTCAAGTTTATCAACGTTTGTGGTTCAAATGGTGACACAAGAGGGATGTATAGTCTCTTGATACTCCTTAGCAATCAAATCGGATATTAAACAACGGGTTAATCACTCTTAAGCGTTGGATATTACACATTAACAGATCACTTAATCTCGCACACAAGAAAAGAGAGAACAAGAAGAAATTTTGCATAAAAGATTGATTAGGTTTTTCTATGTCTCAAGGCCAACTTAAATATGAAAAGACTCAGACAAACCCCAAGTATTTTCGAACTCAAAAGCATTAAAGGGAACACGCTCCCTTGAAACTCAACAAAGACCAAGACTTAAAGGAAAATACGCGCCTAACTTAATGAAATAAAAACCATAGTCTAAAGATTAACTAAAATAGAAATGTGGCCGAACCAAAGAGAATAAAGAACGGCCAAGATCATCATCCAAGAGGTGTCAAGTGAAACAAGAAGTGAACGGCCTTGATCCGCAAGCTGGTCCATGATCACATCATCCCCTCCGTCTTAAAAAGGATTTTTCCTCAAATCAGGATCATCTGAAACAAAAGGAATCAAGTCTGTAACATTAAAGCTATTACTTATATCGTACTTACCTTGTAAATACAGCTTGTAGGTGTTGTTGCTGATCTTCTTGATGACCTCAAAAGGACCATCAATCCGCGGCATGAGCTTAGATTTCCTTTCAATCAGAAATCTATCCTTTCTTTGATGAATCCACACTTGGTCACCTTCCTGAAAAACCATCTCATGTCGGCCCTTATTGGCTTGCTTCACATATTTCTTAGTTTTCTCTTCAATATTGCGCATAGCTTGTACATGTATTTGCTGGACCATTTCGGCCTTGTTTTTTCTATCAAGACTAACTCTTCCACACTCACGTAAAGGCATTAGATCCAACGGAGATGTGGGGTTGAACCCATAAACAATTTCAACTGGTGAAAACTTAAAAGCAGGATGCACATCATGATTATATACAAATTCACAATGTGGCAAAAAATCTTCCCATGAGTTATAATTCTTTTTGATTAATGCACGCAAGATTGTTCCTAAAGTTCTATTAACAACTTGAGTTTGTCCATCAGTGTATGGATGGCATGTAGTACAGAACAATAACTTATTGACAATCTTAGAACAAAGAGTTTTCCAAAAATAATTAAGAAACTTAGTATCACGGTCTGAAACAATAGTCTTAGGCATGCCATGCAAAGACATAATCTCTTTAAAGAACAAATGAGCAACATGTAATGCATCATCAGTTTTGTGACATGCAATGAAATGAGCCATCTTGGAAAATCTATCCACAACCACAAAAATGGAGTCTTTACCCGTCCTAGTTATAGGCAGTCCGACAATGAAATCCATAGATAGGTCATTTTAAGGATGATAAGGAATGGGAAGATGAGTATACAAACTGTTAGATTGAACCTTTGATTTGGCTTGTTTGCAAGTCTCGCATCTGGCACAGATTCTCTCCACACCACGCTTCATGTGAGGCCAAAATAAATGGTTTGTTAGAACCTTTAGAGGCTTAGCTATGCCGAAATGACCCATGAGACTTCCTCTGTGGGACTCCCTGACAAAGAGTTCCATCCAAGAGCAGTGACGTACACAAAATCTACTATCATAAAACAAGTAGTCATTTTGCGTAAAGTAATGCCCCGTAGCAAACTTTTCACAAGATTTGTATGCATCTTTGAAGTCAGGATTGGTCTCATACATGCTCTTAAGTTGATCAAATCCTAACAGTTTAGCTTCCAGAGAGTTTTAAAGAAGATACCGTCGAGATAGTGCATCGACCACTATGTTTTCCTTACCTTGTTCATATTTTATGAAGTAGGGAAAGGTTTCTATGAATTCAACCCATCTGGCATGCCTCTTACTCAACTTGTTATGGCCCTTAAGATACTTCTGAGACTCGTGATCAGTGTGAATGACAAACTCCTTTGGCCAAAGGTAGTGTTGCCATGTTTGCAAGGCCCGAACCAAAGCATACAACTCCTTGTCATAAGTCGTATAGTTGAGGGTTGTTCCTCCTAACATCTCACTGAAGTATGCTACTGGTCTCTTTTCCTGCATTAAGACAGCACCTATACCAATACCAGAAGCATCACATTCGATTTCAAATATTTTAAGAAATCGTGTAAAGTGAGAAGGGTAAATGAGTAAGTTTCTCTTTTAGATATTGAAATGTGGGTTGGTGTGCTTCTCCCCACTTGAATTCAACATCCTTTTTGATTACTTCAGTAAGAGAGCTGTGATTGTGCTGAAATCCTTCACAAATCGGCAGCAGAAGCTAGCAAGTCCGTGGAAGCTTCTCACTTTACTCACGGTGGTTGGAACAGGCCAATATTTGATAGATTTGATATTTTCTTAGTCTACATGTATGCAATATGCCTCACCACAAAGCTTAAAAAACCAATATATATCTTCCAAATGTGAATTTCTTAAGATTAGATCCTTACATAAACGAATCAAAGACTCAAGTTTATCAAGGTTTGTGGATCGAATGGTGACACAAGAGGGATGGATAGTCTCTTGATACTCATAAACAACCAAATCAGATATGACACACCGGTTTGATCAATCTTAAGCGTTGGATATTACACACCAACACATCACTCAAGCTCGCACACAAGCAAAGAGAGAACAAGAAGAAATTTTGCATAAAATATTGATTAGGTTTTTATGAGTCTCAAGGCCAACTTAAATAAGAAAAGACTCGGACAAACCCCAAGTATTTTTAAACTCAAAAGCATTAAAGGGAACACGATCCCTTGAAACTCAACAAAGACCAAGACTTAAAGACAACTAGGCGCCTAACTTAATGAAATAAAAACGATAGTCTAAAGATAAACTAAGTTAGAAATGTGGCCGAACCAAAGAGAAGAAAGTACGACCAAGATCCTCATCTAAGAGGTGTGAAGTGAAACAAGAGGTCTCGCTAAAACCGTTAATTGGAAAACCCAGTTGGACAAAACCAATCAAGGGAAAAAGAGTACCCACATGTAGCACTTGCTTAGATGATGAACAGTTTGAAGATGAAATGGCTTAAATGGAGATAACTGTGTCTTGGCTGTTCAAGCTTTCACTGAGACCTTCTTAATGGTTCCAAAACAGCATAAGAATGTTTCCAACAACTTCATTGACTCTCCTTGTATTGGAACGAGTCATAGGCCCCTTTGGCACAATCAGATTATTCTCCTGGTCCTTGTTCTTCATGCCTTGATCTACAAGCTGGTCCATCATCACATCCGCCTCTACCTTTATGTTGGGGTCACACTACAAGAAAACAGGTCGTTTACGAGACCAATATTCGTAGTTAATTCGTGGTAAACATGGTTTACGACGAATTAGATATGTTTGACAAATCATTGTTAACTGATCGCCATAAAGCGAAATTTGATATAATTTCGTCGTAAATATTTGCTAGAGATCCATTTCGTCGTAAAAACCACGTAAAAAGGATGTCGTAAGGTGCTCGTAAAAAGTAAAGAGATGTAAATTTATCGTAAATTTTACGACGAATTAGATAGGCCAAGGTTATGACGATTTAGATAGGCAATGTTTACGATGAATTACTTACGCCAGCATTACGACAAATCAACAATGTCATTATTTACAACGAATTAACTAGTTCAACAATTTTATAACATATTTTATTAATAATATTGATATTATTATACTATTTGATTTATTAATAAATAAAATAAAATTAATTAAAATGAAATTCGATTTCACAATATTTGAAAAGTTTTTACAAAATTTTAAAAGTAAATTAAAAATAATAAGAAAAAACATTTAACGCCGCAAATGTTCTTCTAACATATATGAATTACGAACTTCTCCTTCGTCGTCCATAATTTGGTAAGCTAATGTTTTCTTGTATTGTCAAACCCCACATTTCCGAGATTAACGGCTAAAATATTTAGATATCAGAAAAATTTCCATATTAAAATATTTTGGGTAATAGGAACGATGTTCGAAAATTGTTTCTTTAAACTGTTTTTACGGAAAAGGTACGGAAAATTATCTTTCGTATGAATTTCCGAAAAGTTGATCTAAGTTACGAGCCGGTCGGAGATGGCCAAAGGTTGATCAATTCTGCCTGATTGCTCTCCCCGTTCCTGCTGAGCCGGTCAAAGAGGAGCAAGACGAGTGGCCAGCTTAGCCTGCGCATCTCCCCTTTTTCTGGCCGAGCCGGTCAAGGAGGTTGATCAGCTCAGCCTTTGTCTCTTTCCCAAGGAGAAAGGCTGAGCTGATTGATTAAGGCGACCTTTGTTATAACTTTTCTTTGTTCCTTAGTGTGTAGTATCCAAGCAACGAAATCATTCCTAAAGTCATTATAATGTGTCTTATCTAGTTACTGAAGGAACCAGGGATATCAGGTGATTTCCGCATCAGTTGTGCGACCCCTCGATCCATCAAATATATTCATCTTCAACCTGTTGAGTGATCCATCTCTAACTTAGGGTGTATCAAGTGGTATCAGAGTCACTCTCCCGGTTTCTATGCTCATCTTCTCATCTGTCACTTCTCAAACACTTCTTCTTCTTTCTATCTCAAATCCGGGTTATTCCTTACCTCATTGACTTTGTCTTGTAATATATATTTTTTTTTCAAAAAAAAAGAAGAAAACGGTTTATAAAAAGAAACGACAAAAAGGGTTTTAGGAACCAAGGTGGGGTTGTGGAGGAGAAAACCCATTGACTGAGGAAAAATCAGTCTGGGAAAAGTTAAGGCAGATTTTTACAAAAAAAAAAAAAAATGTCTTTCTATCTTCTCTTCTCATTTTGTTGCTTGGAATTCCATTGGGTAAAAGATTAGTTCTCTTAGAACTTGGAGAGAAAACTTTTGTGTTACTTTAAAAATTCTGAGTGAAACACTATGTTGTGAGATCAAACACTTGAGAATGTGAGATTGTTATTGCTAACATGTTTGTTAAGTGATTTTAGGAAACCATAGGAGCAGTGGAGAAGAAACAGATCGTCCATAAAATTCTATGGCTGGTCTTTCTAAGTTTCTGATGTGTGCCTCGAATGATACCTTGAATAACCTTACAAATGCATGTCTTCAACAGCTTAACGAGATCCAGGCTTTTCTGCCAAATCACACAAGGCCCGCGGCAAGAAGAGGCAGACCAAGGCATGACAACCGAGCCGAGGAGGAAATTCGGGAGGAGGAGGAATTTTCTATGAGTAGGACAACCAATCCATCAACCAGCCTAGAAGAGGGCACCGAAACCGTGACCAAGGTAATGATAACCCTTTTGCTAGGGCTAGAAGAACTGAGCGAACTGATAATGGTCTACGTAATTTGAAACTTAAAATTCCAACTTTTGATGGTAAAATTACCATGATGCTTACCTTGAGTGGGACCGTAAGATAGAGTTTGTTTTTTATTGCCAAATTTTTTCTGATCTTCAAAAGGTTAGGTTGGCAGCCACTGAATTCACGGGCTATGCTATTAACTGGTTTGATCAAGTTGTGACTCACAGGAGAAGGACATGTTTGCAGCCAATATAAACATAGGATGAGCTCACTACCAAAGGGATCTCTATCAAAAACTCAGGCATTTGCTGCAAGGAACAAAATCCATTGAAGACTATTTCCAGGAGATGGAAATTTTGATGATTAAAGCTGACATTGATAAGACTTTAGAAGCTACTATGACTCCCTTTCTTACAGGTCTCAACCGCGACATCCAGGACCGAATGGAGCTTGAGGAGTATGAAACTCTGGAAGAAATGTTGCATAAGCCGGTTCTGATTCAGCAACAAGTGAAGAGGAAGGGCGTCTTTAAATTGTCCTTTGCGCCAATGCCAAATTACAAAGACAAAGGTAAGGATCCAATCGAAAGTAAAACTGCTGTTAAGACTAATGCTCCTACTCGTTTTGACCAAGGAAAGGCCATATAGACCGACAATCGGGCAAGAGACATTCATTGCCTTAGATGTCAATGTATAGGGCATTATACCGATAAGTGTCCGAATCAGAAGGTGATTATTCTTCTGGAGAAAGGTGAAGTTAAGTCCGAGGACGAGAAGGAATTAGATGAGGACCGTGGACCAATATTTGATGACGACCCAGAAGAGCAGTTTGACTATCCGGCTCAAAGCAACTTGTCGGTCACAAGGCATTCTCTTAGTATTCTGAATTTCGTGGAAGAAACAGCCCAGCATGACAATCTCTTTCACACCAGATATCTTGTTCAAGATAAGGTATGTAACAAACCGCTAATCTTTTGAGCATGATGGCAAGAAGATCACTCTTGTTCGACAAGAACTTCAGGGAGATCAGCTTCAGATGAAGAAGGGCCGAGATCAAGATAAAATCCAAGGGAAAGAAACTTGTTGGAAACAACCATATGTCCGTGAATAAGCATTCCAACCTTCTCTTAAAAACTCATGATGAATCAGGTAAGTCTGTCATTACCTTGGCTATGCCTGTCTTTGATGATTCTTGGTTGGAACTGACTTGCAAGCAACCAGAATTTTCTAGTAACAGTGGTTTGAATTTCCAGGTCGAAAATTTCAAGAGCTTAGAGAAAAAGGAGGCAACCGAGTTGGGGCCAAACACATTCCTTCTCAACTGCAGTAAGCTCAGTAAGAACTCTGAATGGACCAATCCTGACCCTAACTTATTTGTCATGGTTTCTAGAGAAGAAGAACAATGTTTTGAACTTGAGAATGTTAATGAATATGTGTTAACAATTTCTTCTTTGATTATCTGATTTCCTCTTCTGAAAATCGTGTATGTTTTACCAAGAAAAGTATTTATAATCTTGTCTTTAGCCTTGACCAGTTTGTGGAACAAAACAAATCTTTTGATGATCATAAAGAGGAACTTAAAATCGTTTTTGATAAAAGAGTTTTGTTTGATCATTTGAAAATTTGTGTGTTTTACCACATATGACACGGAGATTGGACGTGTTTTGCCAATGCATGTAGAAAATGAACCGTGAGCAGTTTTGGAACCACAATGAACTTGATTATCATGGAGTTAATCCGGATGACCTTTCCCATGACCTTTCTGGGTCTTATGTTTTTAATCCCTTTCTTTTTCATGTTACAGATTCGAGGACGAATCCTTCCCAACAAAGGTGGAATGATGCAACCCAGAACATGGATCCGGGCTAAAGATGGAGCCATGGTCCGTTGGATGTGGATCAGCTTGTACCGGAACTGGATAGCTGTGACCAATGAGGTGAAAAAAGGATCAACAGCCAGGGACACGCAATCGTTCGACAGGATTTGTGATTCGGACGATCGGATCCACACGTTACTCGGATGAACTCGAAGATTGATCGTACTGTGTACTTCGTGGCTTGGTCCAGATTGAAGCAACTGCTGTATCTTTGACCAGATGACCACTTCACTCGGGCCAAATTCATCCTTCACCGTACCATCATTCAACAAATGGAGTTTGCTTGAGACAGAACCTGCTTTGCTCGACCGGATCGCAAGGAACATCACGATGCACAAGACATGTAGGAGCTCGATGGGGCCAAAACTCGTTTTCCAGCATTCTGGTTCAATTCTCACGACCCAAACTCAATTTTCTCTGGGTCAAATCTTCATATTTCAGTCCAAGCACCTTACGAAGACTTTCAATCGTGATACTTTGACTCGAGCAGATCCTTCTGTGCACCATGACATGGTCTGTTCTACCGAGCCAAACATCCTGGAATGTATCTGGACAGCCAGCCGAAGAGTAACTTTGACTCTTGGTCAATTTTATTTAATTTTCTAAACTTTTTTTTATTTCCATGGCATGATTCTCCCTTTATATATTCGCAGACTCATTCAATTGATCCTTAATCGATTTTTCTTTCATTTTTATTGGTTTTTCTCTTTGTTCTTTGTCAAGAACTTTTATTTGTTCCTTGGTGTGTAATATCCAAGCAACAAAATCATTCATAAAGTCTTTCTAGTGCCTAATATGTAGATATTAAAGGAACCGGGTGATGCGCCTTAGGTCACAAACCCGGGCCAAGATGGGAATCATGGAGCACAGCTCGAACTGGAGCACTTGGAACGTACCGAAGAAGGAATTCACCCAGCTAAGGACGCCCAGGAACCCATTTCTGGGAGCAGAGATAAGGTTGCCCCAGCCGATCAGGCTGTGCACCACAAAGCTTCACATGATCGTGAATTCGGCCGTGCTATCTACCGATTCAACTTGCGGATGTATGGAATGAAGCTAAGTAAGAAATGACAACCTAACAGCAGAATTGGTCGACCCACATGAGTTATATCCCGACCATATCGACAAGCTAAGACTTTGTGTCAAGGCAAATCCTACTTGGAATGGGAAGATTCTGAAGATGGTCGCAATTTCTCACTTTTAGCCCGTACCGCCTGTACTAATGATCGGGCTAAACTTCTTGATTCAATCCTTGAGCTGATTGTATACTTTTCTTCCGGGATATTCTCCCAGGCAAGGTTACTTAGGCTCCCTGAAGACTTATGCGGAGTCAGAACGCATATTGCCCGACAGGAACATCTGATGGACCGAGCAACTCACGTTCTGATCCTTACCCCGAAAGACCAAGCACAGTCGGATGAACCTGGACCATAGCCGAATGGTCACTTTGACCATTCTGCGTGGATTGAAGAGTTTTATTGACTTTCTTTAATTTTTCCAGTCTTGTTTTATTTTCCAAGTCATAAATTTCCACAAACTCATTTATGTGTTATTCTTCTCTCTTTATGTATTCACAAAACTCATTCAGTTCAATTTCAATTCATTTTTCTTTCATCTTTTTGAGTATATCTCTTTGTTCTTTGATATTAACTTCTTCTTTGTTACTTGGTGCGTAATATCCAGGTAACAAATTCCCTTAACCCGTTCTACTGCGTCATATCTAGAGGTTGAAGGATCCATGAATATCAACTGAGTTACACATCAGTTGTGCGACCCTTCATTCCACCAATTTTCACTCGTTGTATCCTGATTCTTGTTGAGAAAACTATCACAATCCAACTGGATGAGTGATCCTTTTCAGTTTGGGTGTATCACTGGGAATATCAGCTGGCATCTGCATCAGTTGTGCGACGGGAAATGGCCAATTCCCCTTTAAACTATTATCCGTCTTTCTACGCATAGAAGAACTATGAAACAATGCCAAAACATCACAAAAATATAATTCTTTACATTTCAAACATCAACTTTAAAAATACGGCTAATTACACCAAAACCGTGATATATATTGGTTTATCTTTGATTGCCTACCCCGATGTCGGACAGATGGACGACTGGTTTAGCTTGGTTTGAGTTTAGACCAAAATCAATCTGATTAGTGGATACGACGTCGTTTTATGAATAGTTTATTTGGTTTCGACTCACAGAAAAATTTAACGACGTTAAGCTTTGATTTGGGGGAAATCGAAAAATGAGGGTTCTTCTTTAGCTTCTGAGAGGAGAGAGTGAGAGCGATTTTCGTGTTTGTTGCGATAACTAATCCGTTTGGGATATAGAATTAGTCGTTTTGGAGAATCGGCCATGAGGTAATTCATTTTTACATAATTTATAAAGTGATATCGTATGTGTTCAACAATTGAAATTGGTTTAAGTTTATGCTCTTGCTTCTGTTTGCAGTGACAAAAATGACCCAATAACAACTTTTTGTTGTTACCACAGTGGCAAGTTTGATTTAATCAATGGAAAACTTGTTTATTAGGGTGGTGTTGATCTGATAATTGATTCTGTAGCATCGACATTGTTTCCAGAGTTGATGAATCAGCTGCCGGTAAGTATGTATGGTAACGGAGTATGGTATAAATCTCCTTTTGAAGAATTAGGTGAATGGAAATTGATGGGAAATTGTGAAAAAAAATTAAGAAGATGTGTACAACTGCAAGGTGGACCAAGTCGATTGATGTATTTATGGAGCCTGATGATATAGAAGTAGATGAGACAGGAAAAGATGATAATGAGACCGATGAGAGAGATGAGACTGATGAGAGAGATGTGCAGCAGTATGATGAAGAAGTAAGAGTCGAAAGAAATGTGGCTGGGTTTGTTGATGCCGAAGCAGATTTTACAAGAAATTGATAAGCGTTGAGGCTTGATTGTAACTACAGATCAGCAGAGAAAGGCAAAGAAACAAGTCTTAGAAATGATTGAAGAGAAGCATTCCTTACCATTCTCAAGGCTTAGGGACTACCAAATTGAGTTTTAAAGTATGAATATTTTTATTTACACAGTTAATTTTGTACTTTCAAGTTATTACATCTTCAAGTTATAACAGATATTGGTTGTATTTACTTCATGTCAAAATGTGAATTCAACCATGAAGTTAGAGACATTCCAGGGAGATGATGGAAGATATGTCTTTTACAGATTTTATGTCTGTTTTGAAGCACTATAGAATACATGGTGCTAGATGGCTTCTTCCTTAAGTGTACAACAAAACATCAGTTGTTAGCAGCGGTTGAAAGAGATGCCAATAACCAGATGTATCCCATTGCTTGGGCGGTTGTTGATGTCGAGACTGAAGACAATTGGATATGGTTCATTGAGAAGCTACATAAAGATTTAAATCTTCGAGATGGTGATGGGTTCACGGTTATATCAGATAGACAGAAAGTAAGGTTTCTTTAATTTTTTCTTTAATTTTTAGAATTGTGGATTAAAAGTTTGAAGAAGGTGATGGCTTTAGTGGTCATTGGTTATTTTTGTTAGGGTGTAGTAAAAGCTATAACAGCTTTTTTACCAAAGGATGAACATAGAATGTGTGCAAGTTAAGGCATATGGTATGGATGTTTATGACTCCATGATGATGATGATTTCAAAAAATGTAGTCTTGCTTACTTCAGACCATCCGCTACTTGTGATGATGTAAGTAACAATATCTGAGTCATATAACCATGTGATAGACCCTGTAAGAGCTATGCCTTTGGTAGAAATGTTAGAGACAATTTGTAGAAAAGCAATGCTGCGCATAGAGATAAGAAAACTGAAAGCAATGAAGCATAAAGGGAAGTTCAGTATTAAAGAAATGGAGAGAGTTGATCAGGAGTTACAAAAGATATGGCTGTGTACCATTTTTCCTTCTGGTCATGAAGTTTTCGAGCTTAAGGAGAAAACTACTGCTTTCAAGGTGAAAATGGTTCAGCATACATACACTTGCCGAAAGTGGGAAATGTCTAGATTACCTTGTCGTCATGCTCTAAAGGTTATAACGGATAAAAAGCGCAAGAAAGAAGATTATATGGCTGATTGTTATCTCACTTCTAAGTGGAGAAAGCAATACGATACAACAATTGGTATAAACTTCTGGGAAAAAACTGATGATCATGGTATTGTGCGACCACCAAAACAGAAACCGAGAAATCGAAAGGAAGAAAGAAGATTCCTAAAATGATATAAAGGAAAAAGTGAGTCTCCAAGTAAGAAGAAGACAAAGAAAAAGAATGAGTCTCCATCTCTAGCTAAGATTTTAAGGGAAAGAAGAATCATTCATTGTGGAAGACGTGGAAAAGTGAACATAGCACACGTAAGTGTACTATTATTGGTGTTGCAATTCAACGACCAACAAAAGGTCTCACAAGATGGTGAGGAATTAAGTCACCCAATGCTTAGCCAAGTTATCGACTAATATGAAAGTAAGCCTCTTTTTCATCTCCTTTGGTTAATGTTTTAGTAAAATTTGATATCAAGTTTTGATTATGGTTTGTATCTTGTCTTTTTTGTTTTTGAGATTTTAGAGCTCTTAAAGTTTTGCTGTGGTGAAGTTTAGGTCGTGGTCGAGTCTTCGACCAAATATGATGTATTTTGGGTGGTTAGTTGTATTTTGGTTGGTTGACTACTTTTTCGATGTGTTGGTTAAGCTTTGATACGATGTATGATATGATGCTTTTCTCTTTTGGATTCAAAACCATATATCTATAAAATAATTTGGAACCATTAAATTCTCTGGATACTAAATTCTAAACACAAATGGAAATTAAAAATCCAACCAAACTCCATTCCAAACGTTTAAACAAGTTACCACCACAATACATTACAACCACAAAACATTATCAAGACAAATCCTACAAACGGAGAGAACAATCACCATACCACAACATACATAACCAAGACAATTTAAAACAAACTACATCAAAATTTTAAACAAGAGAACAACCACCACAACACAAACAACCATGTTCCTCAAACCTCTTAGCTCCATCATGCAATCTTCAATCTCCTTTCAATCCCTCGTAACGTCGAAATATTTGTCCGTGAGTCAAAACCAAATAAGAGATAAATAAAATAACGTCATATTCACTAATCATATTGGTACTGGTCTAAACTCAAATCAAGCTGAACCAAATGTCCATCTGTCATACATCGAGGTAGGCAATCCAAAATAAACCAATATAAATCACGGTTTTGGTGTAATTAGCCGTATTTTTTTAAGTTGATGATTAAAGTGTAAAGAATTATAAAGTTTATGATGTTTTTGGCATTGTTTCATAGTTAGAAAGGCGGATAATAGTTTATAGGGGAATTGGCCATTTTCTCGTTGTGCGGCCCCTCGATTCATCAAATTTATCCATCTTCAACCAGTTGAGTGATCCATCTCTAACATATGGCGTATCAGGCCGGCTCGGCGCCATCTTCCTGTACAATTGGGCCGAGCTGGATGGCCATGTCCATCTTCCCGTCCAATTAGGCAGAGCCGGACATCCACGTCCATCTTCCTGTTAAACTGGGCCGAGCCAGACGTCCATGTCCACCTTCCCGTCCAATTGGGCTGAGCCGGACGGATATAACGACCAAACATCAGGCAGTATGGTCGGCTCGGCCACATTTCTTTTCCAGAAATGATGCCGAGTCGGATGGAGTCGTGCATGTTTTGTTCTTTTCCTTCACGATCATTGCGGGAATTTATCGATGTTTTCGTAAACTTCTCGATATTTTACTAAAACATCAAAGGAAGCTTCCGCAAAAGAGACCACACCATCAAGTCACGAAGGTAGCCCCTCTGAAACAGATCCTAAAGACAGCAAATGATTCACCAAGCAATCTAAAGCCCATAATATGGAGTCTTAGACTCGAAAAAAATGAAAAAGTGCCATCAGATCGAGTCATAACCTCAATGACTCGAGATGATGCCATAAAAAAATGTTTTTTTTGG
>ASZH01045317.1:0-22198 GCA_000411075.1 Sisymbrium irio | reverse complement strand
TTTCCCGATAGCTTCAAGACCGTGAATCCCAGAGAACTCAGTCAAAAACCATGAATCCCAAAAAGAAGAAAGAAGAAGCTTCACGATTAGAGATTAGGTCAAAGCCTTCACAATTTCTAGATTTCTGGATTAGAGATTAGGCTTCATGATTTCCAGAGATGTTTTGAATCACCGCCACTGGAGTTTGATCGTTGTTGCAGGAGTCGTCGCAAGAGCCATCATCGGAGCCGGAGCCGTCGGAGTCGTCGCCAGAGCCAGAGCCGTCGGCGGAAATTGAGATCATCGTGAAAAATTGAAAAATTGAAAAAGAAAAGAGTTAATTTATTAAGGGCAATAGAGTACTTTTATCTCTAATTCATTAGTGTGTTTTTGTAATGAAAATAGGAAAGTGTAATTTGGTAAAAATATATTTTAAATAGTGTATTAGTGACAATTTTCCCAAACAAAAACGCATAATAAATTTATGTTACTCACTTTTCTTTGATTACAAATAAATTTTAATTTCCTATATAAATTTTGTATCAAAAAAACAATACACATTTACCATGGAGAAATATAGTTCTTTTACTATGAAAAATTTATTGGTTGGTAAACTTTAAAGGATCTAAGCTTATCAACAAGTATCTTGAGAGATAAATTTTTCTTAAAATAAAATATTATTTGTCTGGGTAATCTGAACTCCCAAAGTATTTACATTCAATAAATGTGTTGATGTAGGCATGTCAACTTAAAACATAGAAGAGTGCAAATAATATTTTAGATAATATCCAGATTTTGAACCATTATAAACTTATCTAAGCTCGAGATAAATTATGCATATATCTGTTCAAAAACAAAAACATTAATTGATAAAATGTTAGGTTTTATGTAAATATATTACTTAGAGTATTATTTTCCAAATTTTTATTTTTTGTAGATACTTCCTTGTTTAGGAGTGCAACACCAGTTATGTTGTTTTAAATACTTTATTCATTTCATAAAGACTGTTATTTGAAAGTCTTTTGCACATATTAAAAATCAATTAAAATTTTTATTTTATCTTTCATTAATACGATAAATATATCTATTTATCTTATTGATATATTAAAATAATAAAGTTATAGATGATATTTTATTTAAAATTCTACATAAAAATATAAAACGATAATCTTTATGAAACAAAATAATATTTCATAACAACATTCTTTGTAAAATGGAAAGAAAATCAATGTTGGATTTTTTTCAGTCCTACACATTCATGTAAACCCTAAACTTTTATAATACATTTGTAGTAAGAAATTAAACAATAAATAGTTAACTCATTAATTTTTTTTTTATTTTGTAGTTTTTAAACAATTCATCCATACATTTTTCCATATATCAAAATTCTTGGATCAAACAAAAATGCATAGTAGATGTATGTTACTCACTTTTCCGGGTTACAAATAAATTTTGATTTCCTATATAAATGTTATATCAAAACAATAATACACATTTACTATTGAGAGATATATTTCTTCTGCTATTAGAAATTTATTGGTTGGTAAACATTGGATGATCTATGCTCATAAAAAAATATACTGAGAGATGTAGTTCCAAAAGAAAAATTCATATATGTTGGTAATCCGAATCCGCAACGTATTCACATTCAACAAATGTGTTGATGTATTCATTGACTTGGAGACATGTCAACTTAGGAAATAAAAAACTGCAAATTGTATTTTAAATAATATCCAAAGATTTGAACCATTATAAACTTAGGGCAACTCCAAACTTGACACTATATTTAGTGTTGAAATCACACCAAATTTGGTGTTTAAGTGTTGATCTTTATTTTCTATTGTTCTATTATTAAATTTTATATTTTTTGATATATTTTAATAATTATAAAAATATTAATTATACTTAACTCATTAATTATAACTTAATTATAAAATTACATGATAATTAAAAAATTATATTAGCCTATATATTTTTTGCAAAAAATATTAAGCATAATTGAAGTTTTATATTATTAATATCAAAAAGTAAATAATCTAACTAATTGAAAAAAAAAAATATATTATTACAAGTATAACTAGTTAATACTATTGAGTGAATTAAATTATTAGATAAGAAAAAATATAAATATTTAAATGTTTAGTGTTATAAATAGTGTCATACTATATATGGTGTAACACGATTTACACCACACTATATTTAGTGATTTAGTGTAAAAAATACAGTCCCATTGGAGAGACTTCGCTTTATATTGTGCCGTTGGAGAGGGATTTATAAAAATCGGGCATAAGTTATGCGTGTACCTGTTTAAAAACAAAAACATTAATTGATAAAGTGTTAGGTTTTATGTAAGCATAATACTCAGAGTATTATTTTTCCAAATTTCTAATTTGTTTTGGAGTGAAATATCATTTATGTTTTATGTAGTACCCTTTTCATTTTATAAAGAGTGTTATTTGAATCGTATTAAGCATATATCATGTACGGAGTTAGGATTGTAGGGTTTGATTGCTATATAAGCTTACAAAGCTTAGGAAGTCTTGTCCGTCGTTTAGCCTGGAGAATTCTCTTGTGTTCTTGCCACTGACTATCTCTTTGTCTAGTTAGTTACTAAAGTCCCTTTGTCTAATGTTTTTTCTTTTCTTCATTTAGTTTCCATTATAACCTAATAACATTTTTCGGTTTATTTCATGCAGATTTAGGCAGATGTGGCAGTGGCAGACAAAACAGTGGAGCTGAATCTTGTTTTTCTACAATCAAAAATTCATTGGTTGGTAAATGTTTGAGGATTTAAGCTCATCAACAAGTATCTTGAGAGATATAGTTTTCCAAAAAAAAAATATCATATGTCTTGATAGTCTAAACCCCCTAATGTATTCACAACAATAAAAATGTTGATGTATTCATTGACTTTGAGACATGTCAACTTAGGAAATAGAAGAGTGCAAATGATATTTTAGATAATACCCAGATATTTGAACCATTATAAACTTATTTAAGTCGAACATAAGTTATGCATATATCTGTTCAAAAACAAAAAGATTAATTGATAAAATGTTAAGGTTTTATGTAAACATTTTACTCAGAGTATTATTTTTAAACTTCTAATTTGTTTTGATACTTCATTGTTTTGGAATGAAACACCATTTATGTTTTTTTTTAATACTCTTTCCATTTCATAAAAAGTGTTATTTAAGAGTTTTTTTGTGCATATTAAAAAATAAATTAAAAATTATATTTAATCATTCATTAATATACCAAATATATCTATTTCTCTAATTAATACATTAAAATAATAAAGTTAAACCTGAACTTTAATTTAAATTTCTGCATAAAAATATAAAACCATAGTCTTTATGAACAATAAAATCTCATAACAACTTTCTTTGTAAAATGGAAAGAAAATCAATTTTGGGTTTTGTCAATATAGTTACTTCCTACACATCCATGTAAGCCTTAAACTTTTATCATACATTTATAGTAAAAAATGAAACTTATATATTTAATCATTAAAAAATATATTTTATTTTGTATTTTTTAAACAATTCATCCATATATTTTTCCTTCTGTCAAAATTCTTAGGTCAAACAAAAACTCATAATAAATTTATGTTACTCACTTTTCTTTAATTACAAATATATTTTAATTTCCTATACAAATATTGTATCTAAAAAATAGTACACATTTACTATGGAGAGATATAGTTCTTTTACTATGAAAAATTTATTGGTTGGTAAACATTAAAGGATCTAAGCTTATCAACAAGTATCTTGAGAGATATAGTTTTCTTAAAACAAAATATTATTTGTCTCGGTAATCTGAACCCCCAAAGTATTTACATTCAATAAATGTGTTGATGTATTCATTGACGTGGAGGCATGTCAACTTAAAAAATACAAGATTGCAAATAATATTTTATATAATATCCAGATATTTGAACCATTATAAACTTATCTAAGCTGGAGATAAGTTATGCATATATCTGTTCAAAAACAAAAAAAAAAATTAATTGATAAAGTGTTAGGTTTTATGTAAACATATTACTTAGAGTATTATTTTCCAAATTTTTAATTTTTGTAGATACTTCCTTGTTTTGGAGTGCAACACAAGTTATGTTTTTTTAAATACTTTATTCATTTCATAAAGACTGTTATTTGAAAGTCTTTTATACATATTAAAAAATCAATTAAAATTTTTACTTTATCTTTCATTAATACACTAAATATATCTATTTCTCTTATTAATATATTAAAATAATAAAGTTATAGATGATATTTTATTTGAAATTCTACATAAAAAAAATAAAACGATAATCTTTATGAAACAAAAATAAATTTTCATAACAAGAAAATCAATGTTGGATTTTTTCAGTATGGATGTAAGCCCTAAAATTTTATAAGACATATGTAGTCAAAAATAAACAATAAATAATTAACTCATTAAAACATATTTTTTATTTTGTAGTTTTTAAACAATTCATCCATACATTTTCCTTATATCAAAATTATTGGATCAAACAAAATTGTATAGTAAATGTATGTTACTCACTTTTCCTTGGTTACAAATAAATTTTGATTTCCTATATAAATGTTATATCAAAACAATAGTACACATTTACTATTGAGAGATATAGTTCTTCTGCTATTAGATATTTATTGGTTGGTAAACACTGGATGATTTATGCTCATCAACAAATTTATTGAGAGATATAGTTCTCCAAAAGAAAAAAATCATATATGTTGGTAATCCGAACCCGCAACGTATTCATATTTAATAAATGTGTTGATTTATTCATTGACTTGGAGACATGTCAACTTAGGAAATAGAAAAGTGCAAATTATATTTTAAATAATATCCAAATATTTGAACCATTATAAACTTAGGGGAACTCCAACCTTTAATCACACCAAATTTGGTGTTTTAGTGTTGACCTTTGTTTTACATCTTCAACCACAACACCAAATTTAACACTAAAAAAATATTTTCTATTGTTATATTATTAAATTTTATATTTTTGATATATTTTAATAATTATAAAATATTAATTATATATAATTTATTAATTATAATTTAATTATAAAATTACAATTGATTATTAAAAATTTATATTAGCCTATATATTTTATGCAAAAAATATTAAGCATAATTGAAGTTTTATATTATTAATATCAAAAAGTAAAAAAAAAATCTAACCAATTGAAAAATGGGAAGGAGATCAATTTTGGTTAAAACAAAAATGAAATCTCATAACAACATTCTTTGTAAAATGGGAAGGAAATCAATTTTGGATTTTTGTTAGTATAGTTACTCCCTAAACATCCATGTACGCCTTAAAATTTTATAATACATTTATCTTCAAAAATTAAACATAAATAATTCATTTATTAAAACAAAAAAATTATTTTGTACTTTTTAAACAATTCATCCATACATTTTTCCTTCTGTCAAAATTTTTGGGTTAAACAAACACGCAAACTAAATGTATGTTATTCAATTTTCCTTGGTTACAAATAAATGTTAAATTTCCTATATAAGTGTTGAATCAAAACAATATATAGTACATATTTACTATGGAGAGATATAGTTATTCTACTATGAGAAATTCATTAGTTGGTAACCACCAGAGGATCTAAGCTTATCAACAAGTATCTTGAGAGATTTTGTTTTCCTAAAACAAAATATCATATGTCGGGTAATCTGAACCTCCAAAGTATTCACATTCAATAAACGTGTTGATATATTCATTGACTTGGACGCATGTCAACTTAGAAATAAAAGAGTCCAAATTATATTTTAGATAATATTCAGAGATTTGAACCATTATACTTATATAAGCCAGACATAAGTCATGCATGTATCTGTTAACAACAAAAACATTAATTGATAAAGTGTTAGGTTTTATGTAAACATATTACTCAGAGTATCATTTTCCAAATTTCTAATTGTTTTGATATTTCTTTGTTTTGAAGTAAAATACCATTTTTAATACTCTTTCCATTTAAAAATAATTATTTGAAATTTTTTATACATATTAAAAAACAATTAAAATTCTATTTGATATTTCATTAATACACTAAATATATCTATTTCTCGAATTAATACATCAAAATAATAAAGTGAAAGCTGGATTTTTATTTAAAATTCTGCATAAAATATAAAACAATAATTTTTATGGAAAAAAATCTCATAACAACGTTCATTGTAAAATGGTAAAAAAATCAATTTTGGGGTTTTCCAATATAGTTACTCCCTACACATCCATGTAAACCCTAAAATTTTATAATAAATTTATAGTAAAAAAGTAAACAATAAATAATCCACTCATTAAAATATTTTTTTGTTGTTGTTGTAATTTTTAAACAATTCATCCATTTTTCCTATTGTCAACATTTTCTTGGGCTAAACAAAAACATACAGTAAATATGTTATTCATTTTTCCTTCCTTGATTACAAATGAATTATAATTTCCTATGTAAATAAATGTTGTATCGAAACAATAGTAAACATGTACATTAAAAAAATTGTCAAACACTCATAACATATCGTTCTAGTTTCGCATATTATTATACTTTCAGACATAATACAAATTTAAATAAATATCAATCATTACACATTCAAAGTCAAAATCATTATTAAAAAAAATATATATACATAGATATATATTCCTAACAAAAGAACCAACAAAAGAAAAAAATCTATACTCGTATAAAACAAAACAAAAAAAAAACATAAAATAGGTCAGTAATAATGCAATAGAAAAATACATGTGGTATATAAATACAGGAGTGGGAAGAAGGAGTATGTTTGTCTTCACTGTTTTGTAATAATAAAAAAATTCAGAAAGTGGTTTTTTCTCTCAAGTGTCGGTGAATTCCCAAAAACCTTTCTCTTTCTCTTCACGTCTTTTAAACTCTCCTCTCTTCCGCATGTAACCGTTTCTCGCCGTCAAGATTCCATTTTTTTCTCAGATCTTTTTCTTCAAACGTCGATGATTCTTTGAGTTTTTTTTTTCCGATGGAGACGGGAGCAGCGAAAGTAACGGCGACGGTGACGACGGCAGCGACGATGGGGATAGGGACGAGGAAAAGAGATCTGAAACAGTACAAAGGGATACGTATGAGGAAATGGGGAAAATGGGTTGCTGAGATTAGAGAACCTAACAAACGTTCGAGGATCTGGCTTGGTTCTTACTCTACACCTGAAGCTGCAGCGAGAGCTTACGACACTGCTGTGTTTTACCTACGTGGTCCTTCGGCTAGGCTTAATTTCCCGGAGCTTTTGGTCGGTGGTGGAGGAGGAAGAGAAGGTGGTGGAGATATGTCGGCGGCGTATATAAGGAGAAAAGCGGCGGAGGTTGGTGCTCAGGTTGATGCTATGACGACGACGACGATGACGACGGTGGTTGTGAGATCAGACGGTGGTGGTGGTGGTGGTGATTACAAGGATAAGGAGAATCTTAACGGAATTAAAAGCTGTAACGGGTCGTTGGATCGGGTTGATTTGAATAAATTACCCGACCCGGAAAATTCGGATGACGACGATTGGGTGAAGATGAGATGATAGAGTTTACGAAAATGAATTAGTAATAAAAAAATAATAAAAAAATGTAGTTGTAGAAGGAGAATGTTTGTCTCTTATGATGCGCTTTGGTCGCTACAATGCGCAAAATCATTTTTATCATTAGTGTTATAATCATATCTCCCATTTTATTTTATTTTTAACTCAATTTCTCATCTTCGATTTACAAGTAGATTGATTGGTGGTGAATTAGCTATTATGATAATTCGACGGAGGATTATGTATATTGTCTTTTGTATTGACGACAGACGTATAAAAGTACACACACGGTTTGGTTTTTTGGTGCATTTGCGTTTATTTTGTTATCTATTGAATAACCGTGTTCAGATGGTATGATGCAATAAGTACCAACGACGAATCTTTTTTCTTTTTTTCATTCATTCGAAGTTGGAAGCTTATTAGGATAATGAAAATTATTTAAAACATCATATCACTTGTAATTTTCCCAAATTAGTAGTTCTGAATTACTAGTATTCTTTTAGGTTTGTGATATGCGATTTCTTTAGAATGGCATATTTTTTTTTTCGTTTCCAATCTTTTGGTACCTGGGGTATCCAAGCTACGTTTTTTTAATATATTTCATGTTTTAAACACTACGGCAGATAATTTAGCTCCTAATGCTAGACTTAGAAGACTCATCAAAAAAAAAATGCTAGACTTAGAAGTTAGAAGTTGTTCAGTTTCATTTGTAAACTCTTCTCTTCCCATGTGGATATCTATTTAGGTGTTACATTAAAATTATGTGACAAAGAACCATAATAACTCTTTACGAATAAAAGAAATCCAGGTTTAAAGTTTGAAAGCTAGTTTAGAAATTTGCTATTTAGTATTGTAAAGGTTGCACATAACCCATAACAAAATAGTAAATTTATATTTTGTGGTTTGATATTTTATTTGGGTTAAAAAGATTTACCTACTAGTATTTCACAATAAGTTATTTATAAGGAAAATAATTTGTTTCAATGTAAGATGTTTTTAGATTAATTGATTGAAACTATTTATTGATTGAATTGTAGTTACGTAGCGAATAAATGGTGTTAAATTTTTAACTATGCGTGCAAAAATTTAAACATGTCTTAACATGAAACAAAGTAGTTAAGGCTGTTTAATGTAGTCAACATATCCTACAGTACGTTTCAGTGATATTGAATCAGCTTTTCTGTTACCTCATCATAAAGCAGAAGATTCAAAGATATCTCAATAGGGGAAAATAATTCTTGTTCTGCGGTTGGGGATGAGAAATCGATGTGTGTTAGAAAGTAAGAGATTTGAAATAACACAATTGTGGAGGTTGGTGCACCTTTGTCACTGTCCTAACAACTAAAGCTCTAAAATTATCGTAACCACTAAAAGTGATTTGATGGGTTTTGAGGATTTAATTGCATGTCGGGAGCAAATTACAGCTCAATTTATTTTGCACATACGATTTAAGTTTTTTTTTTCTTTTGTTTTTGGGTTTGGCAGAACTGGTCGGCAAGATTCTTCTATTATTTGTTTCTTTCGCTGTAACCATTTGGCAAATTCTGAAACGTGAAAAGTGATGAACGGTTTAGACAACGGGTGATGTGTGAAACTAAAGATTGTGACCACAAAACACATGACAAACTTTTGTTCAGACATGTTCTGTGTGATCCCACAAGTTCAAAATGAAAACAAAACAAAGAAAAAAAGTAATAACTGAAAGTGAAATTTCGGTTTATGAGTTTTCAACTCCCAAATTCAAACCTAGTTTCGTATGCCTCATGATGAGTTTCTGACGTTGCGATTACTTTCTTTCTCGTTTATTTAACCAAATGAAGTTGAAAAAAAGGAAAGAAAAAAGTAGCTATGAATGATAAAATACCATTTTGTGCACAAAAAAAAGAGAATGAAATACCATTTTCTCATGTTTACCATAATTTCTCTTTAGACATTTGTAACATTCATTCATTCACAAAGTTCTTTATGACTAAAATGTTTCAATCATTTGACTATTCCGTTATTTCACTATTATATTAGCGAAGTCAATGATTTTTTATTTATTTTATTGTTACAGATAGACAAACAGTAAAAAATGCAATTGGTAGCTCAACAATAAGCAAGATTAATATTCTGGTAAGGAGATGCAATATTAAGCAGCAAGGCATAGAAGATATTTTGGTTGAACGAAAGCAAGAAGTACCGTAAAAGAGAGTACATACTTCGGTGGATAAATAAACCAAAAAAATAGAAAAGCTTTAATATTTTTGGAATTTTGTATTAATGAAAAGTATGGTTAGATGAGAATCAAAGCATCTGATAACCTAACCTATCAACAAAATAGAAGCTGATTCTTGTTCTCCAAGATGACAGAGCGAAGAGCACTTAACACAGTATTGAGTAAAGGAAATGCTCGCCGCGTCTTCAAAGTTCTTGG
Organism: Sisymbrium irio; assembly: GCA_000411075.1. Classification (NCBI taxonomy): domain Eukaryota; kingdom Viridiplantae; phylum Streptophyta; class Magnoliopsida; order Brassicales; family Brassicaceae; genus Sisymbrium; species Sisymbrium irio. Next base: position 12,246 of record ASZH01045317.1, on the reverse strand, counting down.
AAGCTTCTAAGTGCTTAAAGCTTCCCCATTTTTGTTATCGAGTAGCTTTTCATGAACATGATTCATTAGCGTTAAGAATGTTTACTTGACGGGAGAGAGTGAGATTGCGGGTGCTCTGTTACTCAAGTCAATAGAAAAATGACAGAAGAGCATCACAACTCACAAGATGTGGACACAGCAGGAGAAACATACATTTGTGTGGACACAGGAGAAATATACATTTGGCCTCAAACCAGAGTATGAACAGTACTATTCACAAAACGTTTAAACACAATATTCACTACAAAATAAACGGACTGTTGTGATATGCTATGGTCATAACTATTACCTGGTTAGATTAGACTGAAAACAATAACAAAAGCTTCAAAACTTCAAGACTTCGCCTGAGAACCTCTTCTTATTGTACTTCATTTCTACATCCAACAGCATAGATTAAACTGAAAAATTCCCATAACGCAACACATTTACTGTCGCTAGTCCCATTGATATGATGTTGAATCCAAAGCTAGGGTATTAACAATAATATTCATTACAAACTAATGGATATTTGTGCAATGCTATATTTCCTGAAACAGTTGATTAGATTACAGAAAGCTTGAAGACTTCACCAGTCCATCATCATAGTGTCACAGATCCATCACCATCACCTGAGAACATCTTTATTATTCTACTTCATTTCTACATCTAACAGCAATAGATCAAACTGAAAAATTCACATAGATTGTTCCAAAACAAGCAAAACGCAATACATTTACTGCAGTTAGTCCCATTAAGTTAAAGCCAACAAGTTAGAAATGTGAAACAAACCCAAACCAAACAGACAGAAAACACTCATCAACTGTATTGTTAAGATGCATAACTTGTCTAAAGATTAGTTTTGGGAAACTAAACAAGCTTTTGGAATGTAAAATCTAACCTATAGAATCAGATCTTTAGGGTTAAGCAATCACGCATTAAACATCAATCTAGACAAAGAACCTAAAGACATCCATCCAATTAAAGTATTATCATTAAACAAACTACATATTCTCATTACTCATCATATAAACTCACTTCTTGTTCCTACAGTTATCAGTCATCAAATAATTTCAAAAGATTTCAACTTTCCACAAACCAATCATCTAATTGCCTCAGAGAATTTGTTTTTGTCAATCAAATTCTAAATTCTTGATAGTAAAAAAATAAAAAAACCACATAATCAAGAAGATTCCCAAAATCAGTAAAGCAATACTAAAATTAAAAGTTGAAAAATTCATCTAAACATGGTTCTTACTGGGAAAGCTCTCTTTGACGGCGGCGGAAGCGGAAAGCTCTCTCCTTGACGGCGGAGGAAGCAAGCGTAGAATAGGTCTCCCTGAAAAGAGACAGACAGAGTAAAGAGGATGAACACGTGAGATTAAAAGTGGGACCCATTCTTTACTTCATAAAAAAAGAATCGGACGGTTGAGAACAAAGCAGACTATTTCCTCTGTGATTTATCTTCATCCGAATCAACAAAGAAATCGGACGGCTGAAAATAAACACAACTGTTCTTCATATTAATCCTGAACCGTTAAAAATATTATAACCTGAGCTAGGGTTTTCGAGTTTTGTCTTTGAGAGAGAGAGAGAGAGAGACTTGACCAACTATATAAACTCAACTTTTCTCCATCACTATCCGCTGCGGTATCGCCGTGCTGCCCACAATCTCCGACCTTCGTGACTTCGTCTTTTCGCCATCGTCGTCCGAATTTATCTCTCTCTTTATCCTTAAAACCAAAAAAAAAACTAAACAAAAAAAAACCCCAAAAATCTCTCCTTTATGGCGCAGGTTCAAGCTCAGGCTCCTCCCTCATTCTCTCCTCCTCCTCCTTCTTCTGAAGGGACGGTGGTTTCTGGTGGAAACGACGGAGTGAATCACGGTGCTATGTGTTCTCTCTACGTTGGGGATCTGGATTTCAATGTCACTGATTCTCAGCTTTATGACTATTTCACAGAGGTTTGTCAGGTTGTCTCTGTTCGTGTTTGCCGTGACGCTGCCACCAACACTTCTCTTGGTTATGGTTACGTCAACTACAGCAACATGGATGATGGTATTATACAATAAAGTTTCCTCCTTTTTTTGATTACATTCCGACATTATGTTTATGATCTTTGGTTGTGTCTGTCGAATTTATTACCAGTTTTTGAGTTATGGGTTTTGCTTAGATTTAATTGGGTTTGTTAATGTCTGTCGAAAGTATGTTTCTTTTGACTCTAAATTAGATGTCTTTGGTTTCATTATTTAGGCATTAATTGGTTGTGTTAATGTCTGTCGAAAGTATGTTTCTTTGGTTTTGGTTTTGAGTTTCCTTTTTTTTTGTAATGACAGCGGAAAAGGCACTGAATAAGCTTAACTACACTAGTCTTAATGGCAAGATGATTAGGGTTACTTACTCTTCTCGTGACTCTTCTGCTCGTAGAAGTGGGATTGGGAATTTATTCGTTAAGGTAATTTTTTTTTTGGCTTTGGACTTACTCTAGTAGATTTGTTTGTTCTGTTTGATGATGATTAATGCTGTTATCTTGTCTTTCCTTATGTGAAGAATTTGGACAAATCAGTTGACAACAAGACGCTGCACGAGACGTTTACAGGGTGTGGAAACATTGTGTCCTGTAAGGTTGCTACTGATCACATGGGCCAGTCCAAAGGATATGGATTTGTGCAGTTTGAGAGTGAGGAGTCAGCTAAGAACGCTATTGAGAAGCTCAATGGCAAAATGCTGAATGACAAGCAGATTTTCGTTGGACCTTTTCTCCGGAAGGAGGAAAGAGAGTCTGCTGCTGACAAGATGAAGTTTACCAATGTCTATGTCAAGAATCTGTCGGAAAAGGCAACGGATGATGAGTTGAAGACTACTTTTGGTCAGTATGGGAGTATTTCAAGCGCTGTGGTAATGAGGGACGGAGATGGTAGATCCAGGTGTTTTGGATTTGTTAACTTCGAGAATGCTGAAGATGCAGCTCGTGCTGTTGAGGCCCTCAATGGAAAGAAGTTTGATGACAAGGAGTGGTATGTAGGTAAAGCTCAGAAGAAATCTGAGAGGGAACTTGAGTTGAGCCGAAGATATGAACAAGGCGCAAGGGAGACTGGTAACAAATTCGATGGTTTGAATTTGTATGTTAAAAACCTTGACGATACTGTCACGGATGAAAAGTTGCGTGAGCTGTTTGCCGAGTTTGGTACAATTACTTCCTGCAAGGTCAGTCTTGTTGCTTTTGCGCATACATAGTAACCATGAAATATTGGATTTTTGTTTCTTGATTGATTTGAATCTCTTACTTTTTAAACAAACAGGTTATGCGAGACCCTAGTGGTACCAGCAAAGGATCAGGATTTGTTGCCTTTTCAGCTGCCAGTGAAGCTTCTAGAGTGGTAAGATAACTTATCTTGTGTTCAGACATTACTAAACTATTTTCAGTTTGTATTTTGTCTCTTACTGTATATGTTTTTGGGGCTTTCTGCAGCTGAACGAAATGAATGGTAAAATGGTTAGTGGCAAACCATTGTATGTCGCTCTTGCACAAAGGAAGGAAGAAAGAAGGGCTAAGCTCCAGGTAAGACTTCTTTCTTTGTTACTGAACAACCTATTATTAGTTACTTTGGTTTGATCGATCATCTTAAGTCCCTTATGGTCTTGTTTCAGGCACAGTTTTCTCAGATGAGACCTGCCTTTATCCCCGGTGTGGGTCCTCGTATGCCAATATTCCCAGGTGGTGCTCCAGGTATGGGACAACAGATCTTTTACGGTCAAGGGCCTCCACCAATCATGCCTCACCAGGTAACCTCTTTTTTTCTAAGCTGAGTTTTGTTTCATTAAATGTATGCTCAGTGTAACTGTAACGGTAATTGGAAAATCAATCACGACTCATCTGATATAGTTAAATATCTGTGATAGGCTGGATTCGGATATCAGCCTCAGATGGTTCCTGGAATGAGGCCAGGCTTTTTCGGCCCGATGATGCAGCCAGGTCAGCAAGGCCCACGACCAGGTGGTAGACGGTCAGGTGATGGACCTATGCGCCATCAGCCTCAGCAACCAATGCCCTTTATGCAGCCACAGGTTAGTTAGTGCTTAGATAAAAAAAGACATAGCACACAATGATCCTTAAAGCACTCCCTTTAACTTTCTTCTCTTGTCTAGATGATGCCAAGAGGACGCGGATACCGTTACCCTCCTGGTAGAAACATGCCCGACGGTCCAATGCCTGGAGGCATGGTTCCTCTTGCTTACGACATTAATGGAATGCCTGTTGGTCAGCCGCTGACCACTGGTGTATTGGCTTCTTCCCTTGCTCAAGCCTCACCTGCTCAGCAGAGAACAGTAAGTCTCTCTCAATATATACTCTTTCAAATCGAGTTTGTGGGATTGGAAAGGAGTAAGTTCACTTACATTGTCTGTTTCTTTTGGGTTTGTGTAGCTACTGGGTGAGAGTCTATACCCATTGGTGGACCAGATAGAGCACGAGAACGCTGCCAAAGTGACTGGAATGCTTCTGGAGATGGATCAGACTGAAGTTTTGCATCTGCTCGAGTCACCGGAGGCTCTAAATGCTAAAGTTTCAGAGGCATTAGATGTGTTGAGAAACGTGAATCAGGCTTCACAGGGGAGTGAAGGCAAGAGTGGAAGCCCAAGTGATCTCTTGGCTTCACTTTCCATTAGTGATCACTTATGAGAAGCTTTTGTCGGAGTGCTACTTTAACTCTCTCTTTCACTCTCTCTCTCTCTCTATCTGATTGACAAAATTTTTGCGGGAATTGATTTGCGTTCTAGACTTTTGCTCTATATGATGGTTGTTTCTCTTTTGACTTAAATCTTGGAATGATGTTTTTTTTTTGGTTGGATAATCTTTTACTATTGCAAATTTGCGGCAGGTGAAAGCCTTTTATGATCCACTTTTTAATTTTTAAAGTATCTTTAGAAAAATGTTTGCCAGCAAATCCATTTCACCAAAAGGTAAAAAGAAACATCTTCACTATTAACTTTGTTTTACCTGTGGACAAGACCTGATTCTGTACTTGTGTACTTGTCGGAGCTAAACGAATCACTCGCCAATGAGCCTCTACTGCTGGAGATTGTATTTTCATGAGGTTCTTTGTGAATCTTAATCATCTGAAGATAGAACGGTAATCCAAATCACAAATAACATCTGCCATGCTAGGCCTCTCTCTGCCGTTATTCTTCAGACATTTCTCAGTGATCTCCAAGAACTTCCTCAAACATTTCGGCTCGATTTGGCCTGACAATGTCGGATCAATGATCTCATAGATCTTACCTTTGGCTTTACGAAACATCGCCCACACTGCAAGATTCACTTCCTCGTTAGGACGATCACGGTTAAGAGCTGGTCTCGCGCACAAGACCTCAAGGAGAACAACACCAAACGTGTACACATCTGATTTCTCTGTCAAGATGTGTGTCTGAACATACTCAGGATCGAGGTAACCAAATGTTCCTTTGACGTTACTGCTGGTATTGCATGGATCTTGATTACGAACAGCGAGAGTCCGAAATCCGCAACTTTGGCTACGGGTGTTCTCGTCTAGTAATATGTTTGTGGATTCGACATCTCTGTGAATGATTGCTTCTTCTGAGCCACTGTGGAGATAATGCAACCCTCTTGCTGCTCCTATACAAATCTCCAGTCTTTGTTTCCATGTCAATGAAAGTGAGTCCGAGCCGTATAGATGCTGCTTAAGCGTACCTTTCTCCATGAACTCGTAGACAAGGATCATCTCCGAGTACTCGTCGCAGTAACCCTTTAGGGAAACAAGGTGCCTGTGCCGGATTCTTGACAAGATTTGAATCTCTGTTTGAAACTCCAGTATCCCTTGTCCTGAACCGGTCTTGCCTCTCTTGATAGCTGCTCTGCTTCCATCTGGAAGAATGGCTTTGTAAACTTCTCCGAAACCGCCCTTCCCGATCAACCACTTCTTGTTGAATTTTTGTGTTGCTCTCAAAATGTCTGTGAGGGGAATCTTCAAGCCTATGTTTATGCTTCCTGATGGCCAATAGTTGTTGAAAATCTCATTTCTGTACAATGTCAAAGGAGACCACATAGTGATCTCAACGTTTGATTTATCCTTCTTTGATCTCCTCCCCCGCTTCAAGAAATTTATTAACAACAAACTCAAGACCAGAACCAACGCAGCCGAAAAGGAACCAGCAATGACGTAAAGCCAATAACTACTTGAAGATACTTGCATAAACTCCATCATTACCAGACCATTGAGAAAACCAACGTCTTTAGTGGGATCCTTAGTACATATACTAACGTTCAAGAATCCAGAGCCATCAGAGACATCCACCACATCAATATAAAACGGAGTAACTGTGAAGGCTTTACATCTATTCGCCATTTTCCGTTTACATAGAGATAGAAATCAGAGTCAGGGTTTTGTGACTTGTTACTCAAGATATCCCACAAGTGAACCCTGATGAAATGTCTAGAGTTACTTTCGACCTTAAACGACCAAGAAACATTCATCAACCCCTTGTCTGCGTCTCATTCGAGCTACTACGGTTCACCGTTTTAGCCGTCTGGTATACATAATCAGGAGCAGAGAAATGCAGACGTACAAAGTAATAGAATCGAGTTGGAACTTGTAAGAAGAAGGGCGTTTGAATATCCTAACCGTCTCATAGATACCTGATCCAGATTGGTTTCTAGCTTTAGTTCCTTTCTTGGAGAATGAAACATAGTTGCTACCGGAGGACATATCTCCAACGAAAGTCCGGTTACCATAAGTGACGTTAGAATCTGATCCACAGTTGATGTAAAACTTGTCGGGACGTGAATATGGAGCAGAGAGAGTGATATGAGGAAGAAGAAGAAGAAAAAACAATAAGTACCATCGTCACAAAGAGAGAAGAGTCTCTGAAACGGAGCTTCTCCATAGCTTTGATGGAGAGAAAGAGAGAGAGAGTGAATAGTGAAGTTGAAGGATCTTGAGAAAGAAGAAACGTTGGGATTATAATTGTTATCCCTGATTTGCAGCATCGACATTACTTTGTGAATCCATTATAATTACTGTGTATCCAACTCATTAGGAAACTAGGATGCATTGTCTCTAGATACTATATATGTTTGTATACAAACTTTTATTATGAAATATACAAAAATGAAGACATAATGTCGTTCTCTATATGGCTTAATTGCACTAAATTATCTTGGGGATAAGGTTTACCGACGGTAACGTTACGTGGCATTTCCCAACTTAACTTCACCAATAAGCAACATCATCTTCCTTATTTCGTCACGGTTTCTGTCTTAACTTGGGAGAAAACATGAGCGTCTCCGAGAGATGAATCTCTGCTTACATATTTTTCCTTAAGCTTGATGATTGTAACTATACATCTCAAAACCCAAAGATAATATATCTGCTATATATGTTTCGTTTGACAAAATAAGTAAGTTTTCTTTTCACCAAAAAAAGAAGAAGTAAGTTTTCATTTTATTCAGCTAATTAATATTACAAAAAGAACAGTTAGTCAATCTTTTGTGATGTGTGTTGAATCTTTTTTCTTCGTTTGGCAGAAGAAGGATTGATTTACAGTAGGAACAAGAACATAAGTGTACACTACTTGTACTACCTCTCTCAATTCAAGAACGTAAGATTGAGCTTTGAAAATAGAGTTGTTCAATTACAGAGAAACAGAAGCTTTAGTTAAAAACGGAGTAAAAGAGAAACACAGCAAACTAAATCGGAAACAATAACAGAAATTTAAAGTGTGATAAAGCAATCCACATACGAAACTAAAATATTGGGTCATAGATGAGTTGTCATCTTTCTCTGCAGTGTCCATTGCTTCAACTTGGTTTTAAGAAGGCTACACAAACAAAAATAGCTTAATACACTAATTTCATTTATTCATTCATCTAGAAAATACTATCATAATATAATATGTAATCTTTATTCTACTACTAACTTTAGAACATTACCTCTCTAAAGAGTTCTGGTGCTTCTGCTTCTGCATTTGCTTAGGCCAAAAGAAATCGTGAACCACTCTGGTTTGTAGGAAACCAATATGTATCCAATCGCCAATCCAAGCGCAATACCAGGTACAAATCCTATTGCAGTGGCTATCCAACTAAACACATCTTCTTGTTCTTGTTCTTCCTCTTTTGTTTCATACTGTTGTGGCGTGTGGATATCTTTGCAAGCATCGTCAAGAGCAAGGCCAAAGAGTCCTGAGTTGGGTTCGAAGGAAGAGCAAGGCTGTGTTCGAAACTGAGTGCCTCCTGGTACTAGACCGACAAGCTGGTTATGGGAGAAGTTCATGTACTCCAAATACGAGAGATTCCCTAGCTCTTGTGGAATTTTTCCTGAAAGATTGTTTTGGGAAACGTCAAGTGATTCGAGAGCTGTCAGGTTCCCCAGAGATGATGGGATGTGGCCAGTGAAAGCATTATTTGACAGGTTGAGCAATCGAAGATCTTTTAGGAGACCGATGGACCTTGGAATCTCTCCGTGAAGTCTATTTCCAGAAAAGTCGAGTGCTGTATCGATTGTTAGGATACGTTCCATCTCTATCTCTACACCTTTAATAGTCAAAATCACTGAATCTTGGTAATAAGAGCCATCTCCCATGTAATTTGCCTTCGACTGATCTTCGTTTGTCCCAGGTGATGACATATTACTCCACTTCACAAAACAATCCGATGGCAAAATGCCACTGAAATGATTATGTGAGATGTCGATGATTTTCAACTGACGGAACGAGGCTTGATGTATCGGTCCATGGAATGCATTGGAGCGTAAGACAAGAATTTTCAAGTTTTCTAGAGAACTCAACCAGAATGGAAACGTGTCATTGATTCTATTGCTTTCCACATTGAGAACTTCAAGTGTAGAGAAATTCTTCAAAGATCTTGGAAGCTTTCCCACCAGCTGGTTATGACCGATGTCAAGTGACCTTAAATTACCAAACACCTTCTCTGGAAAACCTCCACTAAGATGATTCTGACGAAGGTTTAGAACTGAAAGATTAGTCTTGAGATTTTCCAAACAAAGAGGGATTGATCCATTGATGTTGTTGTCTGATAAATCAAGAGTTCTTAGATAGTTCAACTCGCATATGAAAGAAGGAATCTTTCCTATGAAACTGTTTTTGGAGCCAAACAAGTGCTTTAGGAAAGAGGATGGTTTATGTTTTGTTGATCTTTCGAAACTGATGAAAGTGTTGTTGGAAAGATTCACGTATTGCAGTTTTGGTAGCGTCCATAACCAGCCAGGCACTTGACCTTTGATTTTGTTGTTGGAAATGTCTAGAGTCTCCATAAGCAGTTGGGTTCTTAGAAGCTCTGGAAATTCGGTAATACCACAGTCTGATAAGTTTAAAAACCTTATCAGTTGGGAAGGAGGATGTGAAACTGAAATTTTGTTTGTGGCTAAAACGTGGTTGCCTGGGAGATCTAAACGAACGAGAGACTTTGAAAATGATGAGATTGCATTCAAGTTAATAGTAGTGGTGGTGTTCAAATTGGATAGAAAAAGTAATATGAGCTGCTTGAGATGCAAAAAGATAGTAATATCAAATGGGCCTTGGGTGTTCCAATGGTTAAGGTCAAGAATCTCAAGGTTGGTTAATTTCAAAATGGATCTTGGGATTGGCCCTTTGAATTTGTTATTGCCAAGGGCTAACTCGTGAAGCTTTGATGGTGAAGATATATTCCAATATTCAACAGTGCCGCCGAGTTGGTTATTAAGTAACTCAATACGTGTCAAAGAAGGAATTGTGAAGAGAGAAGAAGGAAGGGTTCCAACGAAATTGTTGTCATATGCATAAAATTCCTCCAGATTGGAGAGTGTCGAGATGTTTGGAGGAAGAGTTCCCGTGAATGAATTGTTGGAGAGTCCTAAAATCTGCAGATTTGTCAAATTTAGCAGTGTAATGGGAAATTTACCACTAAACTTGTTGGATCCAATCTCCAAGAAGATCAATTGGTTCAAACTGCCCAAAAAGGATGGGATTTCACCACAGAAATTGTTTAAATTGAGGTTGAGAGAGCGGAGATGAGAGAGATTTTTAATTGAAGATGGAATCTGACCAGTAAACTGATTAGAATGAAGATTGAGAGAGGTGAGATGAGAAAGATTTCCAATTGAATATGTAATCTGACCCGAAAAATGATTAATAGAAAGATCGAGATAAATGAGCTGAGAAAGATTTCCAATTGATGTAATCTGACCCGAAAACTGATTAACAGAAAGATCGAGATAAATGAGCTGAGAAATTTTTTCAAATGAGGATGGGATTTGACCATTAAAACCATTCTGAGAAAGGTCTAGAAAAAGAAGATTTTGATGCTTAAAAAGACTGGAATTCGATTGAAACCTGCCATGGAGGCCACTGCAACTGAGGTTTAGCTCTATCACTTCCCCTGTCTTGACGTCACACGTTATGCCCTCCCAATAACAACAGTCGCTGTTATTTCTCCATGTCTCCGTCTTGGGATAAGGGTTTGTAAAGATACCATCAACATAACATTCAGGACGAGAAGGCTTCCGAATCTCAAACTCGGTCTTGAACTGGAGAAGTGCATCCCTTTGTTCCGGGTGACACAAGTGTTTTGTGGAAACTACAAACACATCTCCAAAATTAAAAGTGAAAAATAAAAGAAAAGAAAGGGTAATATGAATGATACTCATTTGAGTTTCCAAAAGCCTTTCGTTTTCCTTTAAAGTAATTTAACTTTGTTTAATATCAGTGAGGAAGAAGTGAAAAGTGTAATTTGTGATATTGATATGGTTCCACGCCCATCTTTTTATATCTCATTCACCCATATAGACTTACCAACTAGGAACTTACCAAGCATTATTCACGTTGAGCGAAGAGGAATTGGAGGAAGAAAAATGTGAGATCGAAAGCGAAAGAGAGAGATGATATTATTGGTGGGGCAATATGGAAGAAGACTAGCCGTCTTGTGTCTCTAGTCTTTTGACTTTTTAAGCTCCGAGTTCTGCATTTTTTTTTGTTTTTGTCGACCAATGTGTATGAGATATTTTAAAGTGTTTGAGTTTATTCACGTGTTTACATGAAGATGAAGAAGAAAAAGCACGCCGTGTTGGTCCTCTAACGCGTTCTTCGAAAGCCGGATCGCATGGTTTTTCCTCCGATTAGTCAAAAAGCTGGTTGATCAATTTTCGTGCCACCGGCAACGTGAAACATGATAGACGCTCGATAGATTTGTAAGAATAATCCCAAAGCCCAATCCGCAAGAGTTACTTAAGTTAAAGCCCATTCTACTGCCCTATCAAAGAAGAGTTAGGGAATTTCACATCCCTTTGTGAAAACAAAAAAAGGTCATAGCCTAGCTCAGTGAAAGAGATAAAGCACTTTAAAATAAAAAACACACAATCCGATTATAATCGGAAGAGAACTAAAAAAAAACAAGATTCGGTCATAGCTACTACACACAGAAGTGAAGATAAGGGATTGCAGTTTCCTTCTGCTCGCTTTGTACTTGAGCATTACTGGAACTAGCCGAAAAAGGAATGTAGGTGTAACATCAGCACGCTACAACCTTTGTTGGACTGAGAGTTTATCAGAAGAAACAACAGTAGTCCCGCTATCTTCTCCATCTTGTACATGGTTGTCTCTAGCACAGTGAGTTTGTGTTGCTTCTCATCGAGTTTGGATTTGTGCCGCTTCCAAACATAATGTGCAGAACCAATAGTGATCACAGGCTCACAGCACTAACCACTCTTAACTCCAACTCGGAAACGTTTGGTAATGGCTGGCTATGTTTCCCATGTCTCACTTGGAACATCCCTACACCAAGGAGAAACTGTTTCAATCCCCTCTTGTAGACCATCTCACTATCTTCGGCCATATCCGCCTTGACTTGGCATGTGCTTCTCTTCTCCTTAGCTCCTACTTGAAATATCTGATCAATGTTATCAAGAATCACCAAGTGACCTTCTAATCGTTTGAATCGTTCTACTTCAATAAACTTTTCTTCTCCATCATTTTATATTGTCTCCTTATGGAAAAGAGATGCGTGTAATGACTCTTTTGGGTTTAGTTTCACTCGTGCTCATAGAGATGAACCAGTGATGATGTAAACCCGATAACTACTTCTATCTGAAGATTTATTTCTAGCTTTAGTTCCTTTCTTGGAGAATGAAACATAGTTGCTACCGGAGGACATATCTCCAACGAAAGTCCGGTTACCATAAGTGACGTTAGAATCTGATCCACAGTTGATGTAAAACTTGTCGGG
>ASZH01045316.1:0-22188 GCA_000411075.1 Sisymbrium irio | reverse complement strand
TTCTTATATATTATATATTTAAAACTACCAAAAACATAATTTATTAAAAAGCCGATAAATTTACTTATTTCAAATTATATTACATAATATATATCATATATTATAGTTTTAGAATTAATGTTTTCTATTCAATATATAAAAATTATCCGCGGGATGTATTCTCCTTTAGAAATTTTGTATATGTAATACAACAACTTAAAACATTGACTTTAAAACTATAATATATGTTTAGTAATATATGTTTTTTTAGGAAACTTTTTTTTTCAAAGTTCAAATCAAAGTTATTCATTTTGTTATATTTATATATTAATAATAATTTTGATTAGATGCTTAATTTTTTACATATATGTTTTTTCATATTCTATTTAAATGCTATTAATAATTGTAATGTGTATTAATATATAATCTTAAAAAAAATCAACTAAATGAAGAGGTAATGATGTGTCAAATTTTTAAAACTTCTTGAATGATGTGGATGAAGGAGAAAGAAAACATTCTACTTTATATATATAGATTCTGTAATTTAAAAATTAATTAGATGTACCTTCAGTGTGTTAAGACTTGAAAGGGGAAGGGGGATCTTAAAAAAGGATCAGTATTCAGTAGTATAGTATATATATTCAAAAATTGAAGCTTTTCAGTAGACTATCTCACTAAATTAATTGAGACATTAGCTATACGTTGTGTGTATTTGTCACATGATCTGTGTGCTAACATAATAATTTAGAAGAAATTACCAAGATAAGACGGAAAAAAAGATGGAGATCTGCGTCGAATGGTTTATATTATTGTTGTTGTTATGTCATTATCCCGAATTGAATTATATAATATATGTTTTGTGAGTTGTTTCATGCTTTTATGCTTGTGAGGTATAAACGATAAAGTAAGAAAACAAATACACGTTTTCATGTAAATCACTCTATAAAATATAAAATACAAATCACCAAGGTATCATTGACAAAATAAGTTTGGACTATCATTGAACTAAACAGAAGTAGTTTGGACTACACTACGGACAAATAATCATCGTGGTTTCAATAAATCAGTCAAGAACGTCAGAATATACACGATTAGAGGAAACAAAGCATGTACTTTGGTCGATCAACAAAGGTAGTTTGCATAAAATTTCTCAAATAAGTGATTTATGTTTAACATGAGAGTACTAACTCAGATCATATGCACAAAATTGCTACTCAATTATCTAGATGAGAAATACGCAAGAAAAGAAGAAGATTTGAACATGAAAAACAAGTTCAAAGATTTGTACTAACTTTTCCCCCACAAAAAGCATCTTTGTACACAGTTCAACCATCATTGTTTGGTTCCACAACACTATAAACCGACGTATAATAATATACATAGATTCAAAAAAGTGGTCCGACCTGAAAAACCCTAAGAAAGACAGATATTTCATTGAAATAACACATACCCTCCCTTGGAGAAGTCTCTTTGTCGCTGATCTCTACGTGGAAGGAACCGGCTTTCGTTGTTGTCTGAGAGTTGTTACCGAGCGGCCAAGAATATCCAACCTCTTCTTCTTCTTCTTCCTCCCAAAACACTACAAAAGAAAGCAAAGAAAGTGAGTGTCTTGATGACGAAAGGAACAAGCTTTTTCATTTCATGGGAGCATTAAAACAATCGCAAAATTCATGTGTTGTCAATAGAGTTTGATGTTAAAGTTCGAGAACTCCTGCCGCTGAAAGCGTGTAACTTTTTACCTCTTATGAAGTCCCTAAAATGGAGATTCGAGTGGTTCATCCCAAACATCTGCACTCCCATTCGAGACTTCCTCCACATCTTCTTCCATTGATAATCTCACATACTCTCTCTGAGCAAACCGGTCCCATTCTGTCAATGTTGGATTTTCCCGCTCCTGTGAAATGAAAAAAAAGTAGTTTTTCAGTAGCAGTCAAGCTAACTGCATTATGTTGTCCTAAACTTATGATAGATTATCTACGCCATTTGAAACTTTTCACGTATAAGTATAAACCATTAATAGATATTCAGTAGTAATGGTTTCAACAGCTGTTAAAAACCAAGGATTAATAACCAAAGGAAGAGAGACTTTACAGACAAGCTATGCTTACCTGGCGAATGAGAAAAGGGTCACGGGTTTCAAACGCCATGAATTTGTTCAGGTTGAAGAGTATATTGAAAACATTTCCAGAAAGTTTAGATGATTTCAAATCCTGGAGTGTGATGCAGTTCTCCTTCTGAAAAAGTCACTCAACAAATTGATGATTAGAATTACTTTTTTTTTTTAAACACCCAGGAATATCTAAAGCCAATGTCAGGGCTTGATAGAACTCTTGCCTCTGGTTTAATCATGTCGAATATTTGGCATAGGATGTCCTCGAAGAGTACAGGTTCCTGGGTTATGCATTCCATTCGATGCAGCTGCTCTTCATAGAAAAACTGCATTTCGTTGGGACTGATCACCCCATCTCCATCCAGGTCTATGCACTTGAACCTACAGAGAAGGTTTTAATCAATATCAAACGAAAATAATACTTTTATGAAAACAAAGGAAAAAATTTACAAAGCCGCAAGATCCTATGTTCGACGTCCATGGCAGCTAGATGGGCATACCAGTGAGGCATGCTCTCATACATATCAGTAGTTCGATAGAAAATGCAAGAATGAATGAAAAACGACCTACAGATCACTACCCAGAAAAATGCTTTAGTTTCAATATGGGTTTCTACGTTCATGAAATAATGGTATTACTTATTGTTCAGTGAATCACAAAACCTCGGGCTGACATTTTTTCATCAACACGGCCACATATGCCACAAGTTTTGGCTCACAGGATATAAACTTTATATAAGCAGCGTAAGGAAAAAATGGCTGAAGAGAAGTCGACAAAAAAGGCGAAGGGGAGAAATGTGTACCAATACTCAAGACTAGGCTCAGATGACTTATCCTCCTCAGCGAGAATGAAGTATGCAAAATCTTCATAACTCATCTTACCCTCCACTTTGCTTGTAAATTTCCTAGGGACCTAAGTGAAAAACATAGCCGTAATGTGAATCAAGATAGAATGAAACTCATTCAAAAGACACGAATTAAGTTTCGAAAAAGAGTGTTCAATAACATTACGACATCTGGAGCGAACCTGTGAAAATACTCTGTCGACAATCCGGTAGGTAAGGGCATGATTACCATATTTGATGAGATTTTCCTTATCGATAAGAAAATCATGGTCCCCATCGAGTTCCCAAAATCTGCAGTAGATAACGTAGAAATGCTCATAGGAGAAGTACCTGAAAAGCAGACAAAATGTCATATTGAATGGTCAAAGCATGCATAATATCAGTATGAACTACCCATGCACTTCTTCTCCTTAATGAGTTATCCGGGTAGTGCTTATGTCTAAGAAACAATATGAAGATGTAAGCACTACCCATATTACTCACAAATCATTATAAACAACTTAAACTGCTTTTCATTGTAAACAACAAATTTGAACTTGAAATCTTTTTGATGTACTGTTTCAAGAAATTATGAAAAGGAAAATTCAATCACCTAATAACTTTATTGATGTCGTCTTCTTCATCAACTTGTTGCATAGCAGCAATAAGATTACCACGCTTCAGCTCTCTAAGAGTAATGCAACCAGTTCCTGATCTGTTTATGTAGTAAAATATTCTGTAGATGACGGTCTCAGCTGGGTAGATGGGAAAGTACACAATGATGAATGAAACAAGCACAGGGAAAATATGAGTTAGTCAATAGATGTTTAAAAAGGTGTTCATAACTTTCGAAATATATTAAGAACGGAAAATTTCCATAGTACTAACATTGGAAGAGTTATATATATTCCTTGGCCAAACATATTAGCTAAAGAAGTCACTTTCAAGTTCGTCAATTTGTTATAAAGGAAAAAAAAAACAATTAACGGCTTATTTAAAAAAAAAAAAAGACATTCCGAGGGAACTCTTCATATTAATCACTATAAAATCAATGTATGATAACTCACAAGCCAACTATATACCATATCTTTCTTGAAATTCAGGTGTATTCCTCAGGAATTCTAAGCCAGGATGAGTTGTGAGTAGCTCATCAAGAATGGGTTTGAAGTCAGCCTGTCCCCAAATCCAAGAAAAGAGAGAAGTCTTTAGAACAATGAATTTAAAAAAAAAACAAGAGAGACGGATAATCTTTGGCATACAAATCAAAACAGCAGTGAAATACAGGGAAAAGAATCGCAAAGAGACCTGTCTGAGGTACTTGCAGCCCGGCTGCCTTAAAATACTATATATCTGTGAGGCTACGTCCATTGCCAACATATGTCCATCAACCCAATACTTGATAAAAGCATCCCTGCAGGAAAACATTATATTCATGGTCAAAATATGAAGTATTAAAAGACATAAATTAAAAAAAAAAATATCTCTAGAGCTGCTGTATGTTTCTGTACTTATTGATCAAGATTTGGCTAATTGGAAGATATATCAATTCCCAACAAAAATAGACAGCTTAGATACTTCAAAATTACTTAATCACACATGCTTTTCTTAAACAAATTTTAAATAATCGAGGACACCAATTTTCTGTAAAGAATATATAACTATATATATATAAAAACAGATAACAATCAAGTATCAGAATTTTTACACCACTATACATTCATATCAAGGGTGTCCAATTTAGGAAACAAATTGCTGAGGGTGGATCCAGAAATCCAGATCAGCATGTTATTATAATGTTACATATACACAAGCATACATATGTATGTACACTTATAACTACTGTAGTTACGCATAAGAAAAGAAAGTACACAATGAGTTACCTTGTCACGACACCAGTGGAATTCATATCGATCTTCCTAAAAAGTACAGAAGAAAGAAAAGAAGGTAACTTGCAGACTTCTTTCGTAATGATTTTGAACTCTGCAATTGGAAAATGGCAGGAATGAGTTGTAAGATCAACTGTTTGCCTATTCCTTACATAATGGAACTGATGTAGAAAAGTTTAAATTGAAACATCACCATCCAAACGAAGTCCGTCAATATAGTTACTAAAAAGCTCATCAACCATGGATATACATTGCTCCTTTAGTTCTATGGCAGGTGGACGCCCATGTTGGAAGTAAAACTGCATAGAATATCAAGGCATAGAGGTTTCAAACAACAATGTTGAACACTATAGGCTAAACCCTTTAAGTACAAACTGTAACATGTCAAAGGATTACACTCTGTAATGGTTTTATGAAAAAACATCGTGTACCTAGTCTACTTAACCGAAGAAAGTAAATTATATTAAAATTTTGTGCTCATGGTTTGCATCTATACAGAACGCTATTTCAATCTAGTTTCAACAATCATGTGAAAAAACCAAAATCATGATGTCAAGCCAGGCATTCCCGTCTCTAGTTATTTGTTAGTAGTTTAAGTGTAATATAAAGCATCCATATGAGGAGCAGCTAGAGATAAAATCAAACCTGAGGAATGAGTTGGCGCTTTGGTTCCCTGACTGATTTCAGAGGAGACTGGAGAGAAGAAGGGCTTGTCTTTTGCCTCGAGAAACGGGGAGATCCAGATGAGCCTCGTGGTGATAGTGGGGGAGTGCCGCTGTTCAGAAACACAGATGGCAATGCACTTCCGCAACTAATATTGAGATTGGCACAATTCTTGGATACAGTGACTGGGGTACTAGATTTCGTATCATCAATCAAAGACTTGACCTACACAAACATCAGATAAATGAACTGCCAACATAGGGTCACGAAAAACCATAAACATACACTTCCACAAAAGTTCATCAAACGATTGATTCACAGCCATAACAATTCCAAGGAACATTGAGCACGGCCCGAGAATTACATGAGTCCTCATACAACAATAGACCATATTCTTAAACAAACAACCAAACTTATACTACTGATTCTAAACCTGGTATGCACATAAGGGGAGTTCAAGGAATAAACATATGATTCTAAATGGTCTGTCAACTAAACGGTAACATTTATACACACTGATGCGCTCGGAATAACAAGAAACAGAGGGTTGGGAATCAAATTACCAATCGGCCAGTTTCAGGAAGTGAAAGCCACTGGGAAAAGAGTTCTTCAGCAATATGAGGGTTCGGTTTAAGCGGAGACAAACCCGGAAGCTGCAAGAGCTCAGGATCCAATATATGAACATCGTTTACACCATCAATATCCATAATCTCTTCCTATCTTATAAAAAAAAAAAAAACTTTCAACAAAAAGCCCCCTAATTTCGATCAACAGCTCCTCCTCCGAGTCAATTCGAAAACTGGATCGTTACCACTGAAAAATCTAACTTCTTCCCAAGCAGTAACTCTACGAAAGAATCCTCAGAAACTTGAAAAGATCTATTAAGCAAATGAAAGTATCGAAATTTCCACCAAACCAACAGAAAATGTTGAAGAATTCAACAAAAGCGGCTTTGACCAATCGAGCAGCTTAACTAACTAAAGAGAGAGGCTTTAGACGGTAACCACCTAAGAAAACAAAAACTAACACCTTTCGATAAGACTAGATTCCGAATCCTATTAACAAACAAGATGAGAGACTATACAACTTCTTCTTTCTACAATTCCAATACTACTTAAAGTACGAAGCTTTATGCAACTAAGTGGACGAACGTGGAAGATCGATGAACACTGCTCTCTCTCTCTCTCTCTCTCCGATCAATAAACAGTTTCGGAATAGTTTGAGAAGGAAGAGAAAGTCTGAGAATTTATGATTGTGAAAATGAATCAAAAGAGGTTAGTTTGATTTATTTAAGACTCAGCCCAGCGGTGGTTTTTGTTTTCCACTTTTAGCCCTCTCCGTTGACCAATTAGTCAACTAAATTCAGCTTCTTATCCTTTTATGTCGCTATCATAGTACTACTAGTATGTTTAACCAATTTGTTGTATTAACTAACAACACACAAAGCTCTCAAATTGTCCCCAGAGTATGATTGTTGCCTCTTTGGTATTACAAAAAGAGACCAAAGAACAATTCTTGTTTTTGTCTTTTTTAGATTATTACAGATAGATTTGGAGTAATCGTATATAGGAGGGGGAATACAAGTTCACCGCTGTTACAATGGAAACTTTCTACATTTTGATTGTTCTTTTGTCTGACACATACATATACAAACGAAGAGCGGTGGGGGGGAAGAGATCTCTGCAAGATGGAGCTGATATTACCTGTAAAGATCTTTTTTTAAGTAATGTATATTGAATCTTTCTAACCAAAAAGATTCTCCGCTTTTCACCAGAGGGAATTTCGGTTTGGTTTTCATGGAGTTCTGCTGTGTCTCTCTTTCTCTCGTTTTACTTTATTTCCGAAGATTGAGTAGCTCGAAGCTTCTCACTGGATCTTCCCGAGTGTTTCTTGAAGCAGTTGCACGAGAGAAAGACAGAGTCTTGGATTCGTATCCGGCTTGGATTCTCTGACTTGTCGAGGGACGGCCAGTCCCACTGCCGCTGCCACCACCGCCGCTTGATGAAACCAGACGACTTGAAGCTCGGCTATCGCTTGGTCCGCCCGCAGAACTTGGCCGAGAGCTTGAAGCAGCAACGGCTTTCCTTGAGGTAGATGTTCTGTATCTTGAGGAACTGTTTGGTCTTTCAGAGTCTCCATGCTGCCAAAACAAAATACAGTTTGAGTCTTTATCTAATTACAGCTTCTGATCAATGTGGGCTTTTCTGGTAAAGTAAGATTTTTTACTAGATGCTTAGTGAAAGGTCCGTCATCAGAGTTTCTTGATCTGGAGCGATCACGTGGCGTAGAAGTGTTTGTCGGGTGCCTTCGGGAGAAGGCTTCCACTGCACCCGAGATTCTGGTTGTTTCCTTTCCTAAACAAATGGTAAAAAAGAGATTTGAAAATTAGTGTGAGGAATGAATGTGTGTGGTTCTTAGATTTCAACAGAACCAGGAGGAGCAGAATTTTACCTGCGTTCCTGTCGTGTCTATCGATAGAAGGACCTGCGTTGAATCCTGGCTTTGTGGTTGTATGATGCTGCAAACTCAAAGATTAACATTGACGTAAGCATAGAGAAACTCAAAAGCCACCACAGCATACAAGAAAAAGAAAGAAAATCACCCTTGTACGTGAGCTAGAACCAGAGCTGGAACCGATTTGAGGATACTTTAGGACAGTCCAGTCAAATACATAATCGAATTGAAAACCTGCAAGAGTTTCAACAATTTAATAAATGAGACGGAAGTTGCTTAAAACATGTAAGCAAAGTTTTTCGAATAAATGTTAAGATAAGAGAAGAACCTTCTCGAATGAACAAGTCGCGGAAAAGTCTCTTAAGGTATGAGTAATCAGGTTTGTCATCAAACCGTAAAGATCGGCAGTAATGGAAGTATGAAACAAATTCAGACGGGTGGTTTCTACACAACACCTACATCAGAACAATCCATTAACATATTAAGCTCAGCCAGAAAAAGTAGATAGTAGATTACCAACAAAACACCTCTCGGATTGTCGAGTTGTTTTACCTCTATAGGAGTTGATACTTTCTTCTCACTGATCCTGTCATATTTTTGCTTCTTTGTCCCAGCTTTTAGTCCCTGCCATGGTAACCTGATAGCGAAACAGAAAGAATTGAAACTTTGTTCAAGAAAATATACTGAAGCTAAAGAAAAAGTCCGGGAAAACTGTCGACACTTACGTTCCTTTCAGAAAATACATAAGCACATAACCAAGTGATTCCAAATCATCCCTTCTACTTTGTTCTGCCAAACACCAGCGAAAACTAATTAAGGTTCGGAAGAAAAAAATTCACAAGCTTTCACAATTTATGTAACACCACAGGACAGCACTCTTACCGACTCCAAGGTGAGTGTTGACACTTGCATACCGAGCTGTCCCAGTGAGATTCTTGTTTTCTCTGTCACAAAATTTGATCTTTCCTTTTGAGTATACAGAAATCAAGATGCAAGGAAACGAGAGAATATGGCATAGTGTTACCTGTAAGGAATGTGCTTGTGAGTCTGAAGATCTCTGTATTTCTTCCCTAATCCAAAATCGATGATATACACCTGAAAATATGAGAAAATAAAATAAAAACAGTTATGACAGAAGGTTGAAGCAGAAACCACCATCATAATTACATTTGATGCATAATCATAATATGCCTAAGCAGAGTCTCATAAAAAAAAGATAGATTTTAGCACCTGATTTGCTTTGCGTCCAAGCCCCATTAAAAAGTTGTCAGGCTTTATATCACGGTGAAGGAAACCTCGAGTATGCATATATTCGACCCTATTAAGCTGAAAAGGAAACAGAGAGAACAATACTCCTCCGTTACGTACACGTTCATAAATTGAGAGAACAAAAGAGATGGGAACCAATTAGTAGAGACGTATACTCACAAGTTGGTCGGCAAGCATGAGAACAGTTTTCAAGGTAAACTTCCTGTTGCAATAGTTAAACAAGTCTTCAAGGCTAGGACCTAGAAGGTCAATAACCATTACGCTGTAGTCACCTTCAACTCCAAACCACTTGAGGTTCGGAATACCAGCTTCAGAGAGAAGGAAAAAAAAAAGAAACTGTTTTAGTTATTTGCAAAATAACAATGCATTATGGAAAATTTATAAAAGCAGAAGTAAGCATATACAATAGATAGAAGCCTATCATCAGAAATATGCAATGATATAATTGCAGCAAAAAGTGACACTTACATCCTCCTTGAAGCAGCATATACAGCTTTGACTCATAATGAAGTTGGGGATGCTTGGTCTTCACAGATTCCTGAGAAAGTGACAAAAGGATGACACATTAACAAAAAAGTAGAGAAGCGAATTAATGGCAAATGAAATAAGAAAGCAATTTCTCATCGTCTTCATGTGAACAGAATTTTACAAACAACATCACATGAAAGTTGCATTAAAGATTCATATGTTGTCAAATGTAGTAAATCTTTACCAGCTTGACCGCAACTTCTTCTCCTGTTTGGACATTTACACCTGCAAAAAAAAAAAACACACACACAACCAAATGTAAACCCTAAAACTTATACATAAGAATTCACAGCAATACAAAGCATACAGATTCTTCTTCCTTGTCACCTACCTAGATAAAGCTCTCCAAATGATCCGCTACCAATTTTCCTTCCAAGCTTAAATTTGCCACCGATCACAAGATCCATCTTCTTTGATCTCTCAAGCCTCAAAATTCCAAAAACCAATATCAAACCAACCCTCCTCCTTCCTCAACTCGCTCCTGGATCTGTTTCCCAACCCCAGAAACCAAAAAAAAAGAAATCTCTTTAAAAGTACCCTTTTGACGACAATCCTCAGATTCAATAGCTTAACATCGAAAATCCCTTCAGAGATCCATTAGTGTAGAGAACATCATCATCATCATCATCCAGATTCCACAAGTCAATTCGCCATCAACTTCATCGTGACCGCTTCAAAACTCAAAACCCACAATGAAATCAACAAACTTTGAACCTCAAACAGTTGGACGAACGAGAAAGATTGCAAATTTCACCGCAGAAATCGATCAGCCGATGAAAACCCTAATCAGATTAGAGAAAATTCGAGCTCATCCGAGAGGAAAGTCGAAAACTTTTCGACGGATTTGACTCCCCAATTGAGCTAAGGAATCGAAGGAATTTGGATTAGAAAGAG
This sequence comes from Sisymbrium irio, assembly GCA_000411075.1. NCBI lineage: Eukaryota > Viridiplantae > Streptophyta > Magnoliopsida > Brassicales > Brassicaceae > Sisymbrium > Sisymbrium irio. Next base: position 11,582 of record ASZH01045316.1, on the reverse strand, counting down.
GGGCGAGAGGAAATGAAGATTTGAGACATTTTTGTGTTCTGTCTTTTTGTGATGTTTTTTTCCTCTAGAAAAGAAAAAGAAAATTTGGTTTTTCTGGTTTGGTTATAATAATTGTACAGTAGGATAGATTTAACAATAATATCCTGATTAAGGTTTGTGTAGGAAGGAAACACACATCAGGATTCAGTAGAGAGCAACAAAAATTAATATGGTGGGTTGTTCTCAATTTTGGGAGGTTAAGCGCAACATGCTCTAACAGATTGTTTAATCATGCAAATATTGTTTTTTTAGTAATGTTTTCAATTTTTTTGGTTCGACCTTTTTATATAAAAAGAAAAAAAAATTGCGCAAACGCACGCAAACGTTTTTTTGTTTCTGTTGTATTTTGCAATTTTCAGAAATAACTGATTAAAACAAAATTATCATTTCACATTAAATTAGCGGCATATATTTTTTATTTATCATGAAATTTAATAATATTAATTTTATATTAATTATTTATTATAGTGGTATATCTATTAAAAAATCTGATAGAAACAATGATCATAATGTTAAAAAAATGTTCAAAGGTTTATATTGTTCATTTTTATAGAAAAAAATGAGCAAATATTTTTTTATAATTTTCTGTAAATTAAGAAAAAAATAAAGTGGGAATTTTTGCTAGTTACTATTATCTTTTATTGAAATCTTTATATTTTTATTTTAGACAATACAAAAATTAAAATAGAATAAGATATTAATGGATGTTTTGAATGATGTAGTAGCCAGTTTTTCATCCTCCACTGAGATGGAATTTTTTTAGTGAATTGTATCAGACTGGTATAAATATAGTGTCGACACCAACATATAGGCTGGTTTTTCAATATATTTGAAAGAATTTTAAAGATGAAAACTATAATTTCAGGGTAATATCTTTTCTATTCTGCATATTTCTTGTGCATACAATATAAAATTAAACGAGCTGGCAGAAAATGGTTTTTGTTTTTTTTTTTTAAATTATGTAAAATTTCGACATCTGAATTTGACTACCTGAGCCATTTTTAATTTTTTGATATTTTTGGTAAAAACAAAATTAGAAACTTATAGTTTTTGAGGTTATAAGTTAATGTTGTTATTCTGTAGGACAAAATATCTGTAAAAAGTTATAATTCTTTAATATCTCTTAATAACTCAACTATAGCAGTAAGATTTTCAGGATATAACTGCAGTGTTCATGTTTTCTAATATTGAAAACAAAATTTATCAAACCAAAATTTTGTAAGAACAATTGAATACAAAACTGAAAAATAAAAATTTTGTGTTAAAATTGTTAGAAAATGAGATAGGTAAAAAAATTAAACTTTTAGATTGTATTTCATTTGTAAAATTTTCGAATTCTTAAACTCAACTGTGGACCAGATAACATTTTCTACTAATATTCCAATATCAAACATTATAAGATTTGTTTAGCCCAAAAAAAAACATTATAAGATTTGTAAATAACCTAATTTGGATTTTAATTTTTCATTCAAAACAATTCTAATTTTGATAAGTGAATACATTCAAAACAATTCTAATTTTGATATGTGAATACACTATTGAATAGTGTTTATGACGATACTATATCTGATCACTTCGACAGACATCTTTGCCTGAAAACTTACTAGAATATCAAAAATAAGTTTCAACAAAATGTTCTTAATTGTCCTTAATTACTCTTTCCATAGTTAAAAAAAAAAGAGAAAATAAAAACTAGTCTTGCAGAAAAAAAACTAAAGGGAATTTTTAATTTAATATAAAGAGTTAGTTTGACAGAATTTCTTTCAAATGTGTAATAAAATTGAAGGGATCGATCTACAAAATAAGTTATAAAAAAAAAGGGCAAATGCGATTCTTTCAAATGTGTCATAAAATGGAAGGGATCGATCTACAAAATAAGTAAAAAACATTGGCAAATGTGAAGTGGTCTTATTCTTTACCGGTCTGTGATTAACTCTCACAGAAGTTACGATTCACCGGTAATATGCCATTTGTCTAGACGACATAAATGGAGACGTGGCAACAGGTTTCTTCTTCGTTTTCTTCTCAACTTTAGTTTCAGATCGAAGCCAAGATTCAACCACAGAGAGCAGATTTGGTGATGTTTTCAGGTCATTGATCTCGCTCAGCTTGGCCGAGAGTTTCAGCTCCCCACCATGAATGTACGCCAGATGACTAGCCCATGTCTCTAGTCCGTCGAAAATATGAGTTGCATACACAATTGTTGCTCCTCTCTGGCCAATATTTAAAAAATAAAAAAGAAATCAACATTCGATGTTTCTAAAACGTAATCTCAAGTGATCTCTAAACGTAAGATCTGTCCTTAAACCTGACTCGATTAGCTTCATTTGTGTGAGGAATAATCACCTTGATGTGTCCCTTTTTTATATCAAACAGGTGTACTACTACTACGTGTAATAGTTCATCTCGAGAGCTAAACCGGATCATAATGACGCAACAAGAACCAAAATGAAAAAGCTTGTGCTCTTGTTCATAAATCTATGCATACATGTGTCTTTTCAATTACCAACTGATGAGGCTATGTGAACATGAATATACGCTTTGGGGATAATGATAGATATGAATGGATTAGCGAATGGGTTACCTGTTCACATTCTTCTTTGAAGAATTCCAACAGATCCATCCTAGCAACAACATCGAGGTCAACAGTAACCTCATCCAGTAATAAAACCTGTGATCAGAAATCACAAAATCAATTTACTGAAACAGAAAACAGAGAGGCCATGATGATGAGATGAACACTTATAATATAACGTCAATTGATAAGATTTTATGTGAGTTAAAACAGAATCAAATCTCTTACCTTGAATGGATGTAAAAGGCCCATGCATATTTGGACTCGACGTCTCTGCCCATCAGAAACCTTGTGCATACGCCACTGAAGATTGATATCAAGAAGATCAATCAACTTCTCTCTTCTCACAGGATCAATCCCTTCAACTGCTTGGAAAACAAAAAACACACAAACACATCCCTGAGTTTCAAAGATAAAGATAGCAAAATTCATTCACCGGGAAAGAGAATGATAATCACCTCCAAATATCATATGTTCTGCTGAGAAATCTCCCTGAAGAGGAATCTCACCCTAAAATTCATAAAATTATCAAAGCATTAGAAAAATAATATACAGAACAACACACGGTATCTTAACATAGAGTTCTCAGAAAGCAAAAGTGCAAAAGAAAGAAGTACTCACAGCAGAGCCAGCGTTTTTACTCCATGATCCTCCAAGGTAAGACAAATCACCACTACACACAAGATCAGTATCGTGAAAAGCTGACCGATTCAGCACTTGCACAATGTTCTTCCCTCCCACCATATGCTTTCCAGCTAGAATCTTCAATAAAGTGGTCTTGCCTACCAATACCAATACCAACAAAAAAAAAAAAGAACAAAAAAGTTAATAAAACAAGCAATTCTACCATCATCTCCTGAAATTGAAGAGATTGTATAATCATCTAAGAATCAAAAACTATTTTTTCTTTTCTTTGATAATCCAGGTGTCCAAGTCCAATCACACAAACCGTTGTGATACACAACAACGTAACAAACCATTATATTACCAGAATAATCAAATCATTAAACTCCATAGTAGAAACCGCGAATGCAATTGGGAATACACAACAACAACATAATAAACCATTACATTACCAGATCCATTGGCACCAACCAAGAGACAACGAGATCCAGCGGGGAGATCGAGGTTGAAATCGAAGAATATAGGATCTTGAACCTCGTAAGAAAACTGCATTCCGCTAACACTAATCGCACCGCCATTTCCACCGTCGCTATTCGCCATCGCCGGAATCAAAACCAAAACAGTTAGACAAGAGAGAAAGTAGTTAAAGACTCGATGACCGACGATTTTCCCTCCTCCTGCTAAAATATGTCGTCCCTTTAAATACGCTCCGTTTCAACGAACCATTAGATTTCAGCCACGTCACGCACTTTACTGTCCATTAGATTTAAATACTTTACTACTCTTTCTGCAAATCGTCATACGTTTAACCACCACAACGCTGCCACGTCATCCGACAAAAAGTTAAACGACAGCGTACTTCCCCCGACAGAATGTTTAGTTTCAACTGATGGCCTCGTCACCAATTCTCGCCACGTCACTACCGCAGAACCACTTGACTACTTCCACAACCGCCGGTGGATTCCGCCTTCCGCCGCCGGAGAAACTCGCGAATCTTCTCGACAGATCGGAATCAGTTGATGAAGTTCACCAAATCCACGCGGCTATTCTCCGACATAAACTCTTCCCCCATAGTTACCACCCTGTCTTAAACCTCAAGCTCCACCGTGCATACGCTTCCCACGGCAAAATTCGCCACTCGTTGGCTCTTTTTCACCAGACGAACGATCCAGACTTGTTCCTGTTCACCGCGGCGATCAACACTGCCTCCGTTAACAACCTCCATGACGAAGCTTTCAAGCTTTACGTAGAGTTGCTTTCTTCTGAAATCGTCCCCAATGAGTTTACTCTCTCGTCAGTTTTGAAGTCATGCTCGGGTGATTCTGTAAAACCGATTCATACCCATGTCGTCAAGTTCGGATTAGGGCTAGATCCTTACGTGGCGACTGGTCTCGTCGACGTTTATGCGATAGGAGGAGATGTCATCTCTGCGCGGAAAGTGTTCGATAGAATGCCTGAGAGAAGCTTAGTTTCTTCCACGGCTATGATCACCTGCTACGCGAAGCAAGGGAACGTTGACGCTGCGAGAGCTTTGTTCGAGGGGATGCATGAGAAGGACATTGTTTCTTGGAACGTGATGATTGATGGATACGTTCAACATGGGTTTCCAAGTGAAGCTCTGATGCTTTTCCAGAAACTCTTGGCCAAAGGAAAACCAAAACCTGATGAAATCACCGTCGTGGCTACTCTCTCGGCTTGTTCGCAGATTGGTGCGCTTGAGTCTGGGCGTTGGATCCATGCTTTCATCAAGAAAAGTCGCGTTAGGGTCAATGTTAAAGTATGCACGGCTTTGATTGATATGTATAGCAAATGTGGGAGCTTGGAAGAGGCAGTTGCAGTGTTTAATGATACGTCGAGGAAAGATATCGTGGCGTGGAATGCGATGATTGTTGGTTACGCAATGCATGGTTATAGCCAAGAAGCGTTGAGATTGTTTGATGAGATGCAGGGGATTGCAGGGTTGAAGCCGACGGATATAACTTTCATTGCAACACTACAGGCTTGTGCTCATGCTGGTTTGGTAAAAGAAGGTGTAAGAATGTTTGAGTCAATGGGACAAGAGTATGGTATCAAACCCAAGATTGAACATTACGGATGCTTGGTCAGTCTCCTCGGTCGGGCTGGTCAGTTGGAAAAGGCTTATGAGATTGTGAAGAACATGGAAATCGAGGCTGATTCCGTTGTTTGGAGTTCTCTTCTCGGAAGCTGTAAACTTCATGGAGATTTTGTGTTAGGCAAGGAGATTGCAGAGTATCTCATTGAACAAAACATCACAAACTCAGGGATATACGTTCTTCTTTCGAATATTTATGCGTCGGTGAGTGATTACGAAGGCGTGGCGAAAGTGAGGAGCTTGATGAAGGAGAAAATAATAGTGAAAGAGCCAGGAATAAGCACGATAGAGATCGATGATAGAGTTCATGAGTTTCGAGCTGGAGATAGAAAACATTCGCAAAGCAAGGAGATTTACACAATGGTGAGAAAAATGAGCGAGCGGATCAAGTCTAGTGGTTACGTTCCAGATACAAAATCGGTCTTGCAAGATCTTGAAGAGACAGAGAAAGAGCAGTCTCTACAAGTTCACAGCGAGAGGCTCGCGATTGCGTATGGTCTGATCAGTACCGAACCAGGAAGTCCCTTGAGGATATTCAAGAACCTGCGAGTGTGTTCAGATTGTCATACGGTGACAAAACTGATATCGAAGATCACAGGAAGGAAACTTGTCATGAGAGATCGGAATAGGTTCCATCATTTCGTGGATGGTGCTTGTTCTTGTGGCGATTTCTGGTAAAACCAAACGCTGCGCATTGTGAGTAAAGGAGGTCACAGTGGAATAACTTTTACTTGTATAGTGTAATCTTCGTTTGGGCTCATGCATTGGATTTTCATAACCAAGTCATCTTCTATTTTGTAGCTATTACTCATAAACACTTTGGTTAAACGAGTTATCAGTATTATTAATTTATTTATTTGATCCGTCCACAAGGTATATGATTATCTTCTCTCTCTCTTTTCTGTTTGTTTCTATAACTTAGGGAAGAAACGAGGAAATTTTACAACATGGAGTGTGTTCGTGTCTCAAGAAAGAAACAGCAATTTAGCAGAAACACAAGATATTCGTACTTCTTAGCCCTGCTTAATCAACGTTGTCTTAACGTCTCTGCATTTAGTCTCTATCGTGTGTCGATGAAGTCGGACAAATGTCCAAATACCGTCAAATTTTTATTTACTGGTGATCAGAAAGCTGCCCATCCCAACGCAGCTCCTGTCGAATTGGTTGAAGGAAGATTTCCCTGAAGAACAATGAACAAAGTCTTAACAACTACAGAACAGCATCCAGCGAAATGAGCTGCTTAAAATATGCAGATAGGAAACCAGTAAATGGATCGTTCCGGGGTCTTGCGTTCTCAGTTGACTCTTTACAACCATCAGAAGTTATCCTCGAAGTTACGGGATATCATTTGGAGGCGGTTGTAATGAAGACCTGATTTTTCCAATTGCACCTGGTGGTGGTGCAAGTGCTAGTGGTTTAGGTTTCCCATTAACTGAAAGAGCAGCTAAGAGCATCTTACTTCCACTGATCGTTGGTTTCGGCTTCACATTGATTCAATGGTTTCACCTTCCCGGAAAAACCAGACAACATGAAAGAAGAATCATCTTTTAGGTTATTCGAACTCTGTCAAATGGGCAGAAACATTTTAATTACTATGAGTACAAACTTGACAATATCAGAAGATCCTCCTCTAACATACAGAGGCTCCTATTAAAACACTTTGATAAAGCTACTTTTAAACACTTTGATAAAGTTTATCTTTAACCGACTTGTTAGAGATTTCTTGAACTGCAAGCTTATTGTTGAAGTTTATCCAACCTTTGAAAAATATGTCAAGTAAGTTTTATGAGAGTGCACAAGACTTGGATAATCAGAAGTGAGAAAAAGAATTGAATGGCCTATTGATTCTCCGTCTTCCATTTTGAGTCTACTTGTGTTCTGTTCTTGTCTCTATAAGAACCATAACTCAGATTTCTATGAACTTGATAGAAAAGAGTGATCTTATTTAGAAAAGGAGTCACATTTTACAGGTAAACCTCAACAAAACCAGTTACATTTCCGTACATTATTATTATTATTCTTACTACTATTTAACTTCCTTTTACAGTAGAGGCTCACTGTCAAACGCCGTCATTTTAAGCTCTCAAGCATCAGCCTTCCTTGGCCTTCCGTAGCTAGCTGGGCCACTGCTGTGTGTCAAAGTTGTTTCGAGTGTGCTGAACTTGACCCTTCTTGCTTCTTCAGGTGAGATTTGGAACCCGTTGCTTACGACCGCTATTGGTAGCCCTGCCATGACTGAGGTTCGTCCAGCAAGAGTGTTGATTTTTGCGTTTGCGTTTGTCTTGAACTCGACCCACCGGAACTGATCGCTTGTTGCGCGTTTCACCACGGCGAAACCTTGTGGTATGGCAAGTAGCTGTCCTTGAGAGACTTGTCCGTCGAACACTCTCTCACCGTTGTCGTTGACCACCTGAATCTGGGCTTCCCCGTCTGTCACGTAGAGAACCGCGTTGGCGTTGACGTTCCACTGCGGAAGCACCATTGCGTTCTACAGCCACACACGTTTCAGTAGTCATGTTTAAATGTAGAAATGGAGAGTTAATATTCCGAACCAAACTTATAATGTCATTCCATTCACATGCATATAGATATGCGTTGATTTTAGTAGAGAATATGCGTTGTTGTACTTACTTGACGGATAGACCCACGGAGGGCTGAGAGACGAAGCCAGCGAAGGATGGGGAGATCGTAGCTGTTAAGAGTGCTGATGTAACCGAGCTGTGGCTTGTACACGTCAGCGTTAGAAGGGTCATCGAGGTTATCGGTGCACCTCGCGCTGCAAATGGTCTCTTCTAAACCGTTGCCTCGTTCTTCTTCCTCCTGTTCTCTCTGACCCCTCAAAGGCGGCCTAATGACACCGAAGGGTCCTTGGACTCGGACGATGTTTCCACGGTTGTCTTGCTGGTTCTGAAGTTGTTGTGCTGTCCTGACGTCGATCTTGAAAGCTTGAGCAAGAATCTCTGGTGCGAAGCCATTAAGGATGTTGTTTTGTGGCTGTTGCTCTCGTCCTTGTAGCCATACTTGGCCTTGTGGGTTGTTTCCGGCTAAGTAAAATGGCTACACAACACAAACACAAAAAACACATTGTTTGGGATTATTTTGTAATATCATATAAAAATTTATATGAATATTTACTCTTGAGATTTTAGTTTATATACCCTTGGGTTGCGGTCGAGCTGGTTCTGGTGGCTGGCTAAATCAATGACGGAAACGATGACAAGTGGTTCGTTTCCATCGTTGTAGAACCATTGGGCTACACCGGGATGTGTAGCAATGGTGTCGCCGGTCCTTAAGTGCTCCACTTTCTGGTGCATATCACGGAAGCCTTGACTCTGACCCTGACCCTGACCCTGTTGGCCCTGACCGTGACCCTGACGGCCCTGCTGGCCCTGGCCGTGACCCTGACGGCCCTGACGGCCCTGGCCTTCTTCGTAGGGGCTGAATTCGCCTGGTTGGAACACTGATGAGTCCTGGAATGTCTCCGCACATCCAGGGACCACTCTCCCCATCAGACCTCGTCCTATAATGTAACAAACCAAAAAATATATATTTACATGCATAGGTCTATAAAAATTTATGCATATATTTTTATTGTAAATTAAACTGCAAAGAAAAGAACCTAACAAAAAATCTAAAATATTTGATCAAAATCTTAGCCCGTGTAAAGTGATGTACCATAACATTTTCTGAAAAGACTGACCCTTAGAGATCACGACTTTGAATCTCGATGTTAAAAATGGTCGTAATCAGATTCACGTACCTTTAGCCACGAAGGAGAGCTTCGCGGTGTTTAAGTAAGAGGGCAAGTAGAGACCCTTAGACTCGATGATGTAACGTACGAAAGAGACACCAGAGCAACGGAGCTGAGGAGCGTGGTGGTCCCACACCTCGATGCGACCAGCCTCGGCCTTAAGCACGTGTGACGGCTCGAGCGCATTGAGCTGGTCTAACTGACACTCGTTTGGAAACTGTTGGGCTGTAGAGCCATGGAGAAAGATCAAAAGTGCTAAGGAAAAAGAGAGAAGAGATGAGAGCCGAGCCATTTTCCCTGTACTTATTTGTTGTGGTTTTTCTGGTTTTACACTTGCTTAAGATGAAGCTATTTATAGGGATTTTTTTTTTTGTTATAGATGTTTTAAAAGTTTTGAGAATAAATTGATTGAGATAAAGAACCAGGTATATAGAGTCGACTATGTACAATCTACACTTAATTCGAAGTGCTATCTCTATGTCTTCATCTGTAAAATTTAACTTGGCTTCACATTGTATGGAAAACATATTAATGACGGGAATTGACACATTTCAATTTGCATGGCTTATTGAGTCTGCATGTCTCTTACACATCAGCTTTAAGATAGGCACATATAATAGGACAAAATCAATATTTATCGTATTTAGTCATATGCATGCTTGTCAAGATATAATATTATATTCTATTAGATTTTACATTTTATCACTATATAGTAACTTAACAATAACATCACTATAGTGATTACGTTTGAAACGAACTTCTCCAATTTGCTTAAAATGATAGATAATTATACCGTATACAATTGGTTTTCTTCTACTTTGAACTTTAAAATGAATATCTTACCTATTATTTTGTGAACTCAAACTTGTATCATTATTAGAAAACTATATAATTATTTGTTTCTCGAAAGAAAATGGACCATCCTGTATCGTTCCAATGTTAATATCTAGTTGACAACAAACAAAGAATCCTACTAAAAGTGAGAAAAATGGTAATTATAAGAAGACAATCGAGAGACAAGACGTGGCCACACGAAACAGCTGAGATACACGTGAGAGATGTGGCGGACGCGACGAACATGCCTTCCTTCGTCATGTTCCACGGCCGTGACGAGTGTACGGTTGCATGCTGCTCAGAACTCCACCATCTTTAAAAACAAAAACTTAATTTCTTGGGTTTTTCTTCTTCATTTTGGAATTTTGTTCCAGTTACTATTTCTCATATATGTACGAATTACCAACTTAAACACTACAACTACATTATTTCATAGTGGGTTAATCTTTTTATTAATACAACAATATATTGGTCGATATAAAAAAAAGAAACTCTACACAACTCATATGAACTTATTGATACATTTCACAAAACTATATGAACTTGTAAGTTATTCAAATCCTCTAACTTCATTGCTCAACTTCATTCTCAGGTAAACTAAAGGATTTTGAGCTTTTATCTACATTTTTAGTCCTTTACAAGTTACGGTGAGGTCCAAAGTTAAGATTAACTAATAGTTTAAGTTAATAATGTTTGTTTCAAAATTAAATGGGTGTTTACAACTTTAACATCTAAATTGATTAGAAAAGACATCTTGTGGGAAATTAACTGGAATAAACCACATGTATGATAAAAGTGTTGACCAGACTGTTTATGCTAACTTCTCTATGCTGAACTCTAATTCAATGTGTGGAGAGTCTTTTAACATTAAGGGATCACACATGACACGCTTTATTTTATACTAAACCCGACCCGTGCATTCACGAATTATGAATTATTTTTTGAAATATTTTATTTTAAAAATATAAATATTCGATTTAATAAAATTAAATATTTAATATATAAAAAATTAGTAAAATCTAATAATTTTTTAGATTAAAGTTATTTAACATTAAATTGGTTTATTTTAAGCAGAAAGAATTTTTTATCAGATTTCAATTCGTTATAATTTTTTTCTATAATTTATTATACAAAAGAAAAACAAAAATAAAATTAATATTATAAAATTTAATCTGATAATTTTTTAAATATATATATAAATCTTATTTTATACATTAATCCATATTTGGGTTTTGGTTGGATTATTATAATGTGCATTAGTTTGAAATCATAATTTTAAAAATTCAATCGATTATTATTTTTACTTTATCATATAAAAATCAAAAACATATAATGTTTAACTTAATATTATATTTTGTATTCATTAATAATATAACAGATTATATTTTGTTTTCAAGATGATATTTTTATTAACGTGAAATTTTTTTTAAATAATATCTATTTGTAAACTTTAAAGTTTAAGATATATTATATATTTGATAGTTTTAATATGTTATGAGAGAGGATTATATTTTCAATTAATTATTATTTTTATACTTATTAAAAGTATACTTTTATAAATTATAAATTTGAGAATGTATTAATAATTTTATTTTTAGTATATGATGAAATTGTATAATTTATTGTATTATTTTTTTTTTTTTTTT